>JAOUZG010027273.1:1643273-1657958 GCA_026289955.1 Argiope argentata | reverse complement strand
TCGCGAGCTACTGATATCTCACACTCGACGTGAACGTCTACTTTTTTGAATACCAAGCAAATAAGAAATCGTTTCTGCCTAATTTTCAAGACAATGGGAATAAACTGCCATCTGGGGTTAGGAAAGGGAACTAACGACACATGTATATCTCTGTCTTTTCTAAGTTTCCCAACAAGTACACAGAAAAAAATTGCAAAATGAGTTATCATAATACTTCGATAACCTTCGCATTTCTGGAAGGAGTCGCAATGAAAAATTAAAACCGTGTTGAATTTAAAATTTCAGCTGTTATTTTTGATTCAGGACAAACAACAAGCTGTAATGTGTTTCACTTTCTTTTAATTGAGACCCAAAACTGGAATATCATTTATAAAACCCTATATTTAACTAATCCTAAAGATTTCCCAAATGTTAAGTTTTTTTTTAAAATTGCTACATCTGCTTTTATCTCGAATCTCAAATACAGAAACATAAATAAAATATTTAAGCAAAGTAATTAATCTATCGATTTTTCCACGAAACAAATATTGAAAAGACAAAAAAGAAATGACTAACACGAAAACAACAATCATAGACATAAACCTATTACGAGTATCCTCCAAGGACAAAAAGCAATCATGGACACGCAGATGATGAGAGCTATATTTTCTGATAAAAGACGTCCAGACATTCTTTATTCCAGGAAATAGCATTCTTTACCGACTTTCCGGAATCATATAAATCAAAAAGACACAATACATCGCCGACTTTTCAAAATAAAATATATATTTTATTATTCACGAAAATTTCCGTTTTATCGCGATGTTTTCTACCATTCCAACATGTGGTTGTCTTCCTCCCCGAATTCATCTCCTCCTTAAGAAATCCATCATCTCAAATTTGTTCCTAACGGCGGAGGTATGATGTATAATTTGAGGATTTTATTTCCCGCATTGCGCGGAGCGGAAATCGCTCTGTAGGAGGAGGCAAGGAGGGCGGGATTTTTCGCGATTTTATCAATCACGGCGTCGGATGTGATCGCTTGACAGATCAAAAGATTGCATCGGGTGAGACGTAAACTTGATAAATGGTGAGAACGGAAAACTGTTTTCATTTTTTCCCACTACCTTGAGATGGACGCATATTGGAAAGCCGGCCTTAGTCCAACTTTGTCTGGCTAACCGGAAATAGCCTTTGAAGATAGTGACACCGGGAGTTTCTATGTGAGCTAAATGTTTGGCTATTTTTTAAAGTGTTATTGAAAGAAAAATGCGAGTTGTAATAGGTTAGAAAGTTTACCATGAGCATTAAATTCGGTTTTCTAAAGAATATATTCGCTCAAAATGAAAGAACATGTTAAGATTTCATTAATCCTATTGCTAATGTAAAAGTGAAAATCAACCTTGCTATACCAGATTTATCTTTCATTTATGTAAAAGAAAAAGAAAAGGCCCTTTACCATAAATAGAAAAAAAACCTGTAGTAAAAAGATTAAAATGAAATCTTCTATGCATATTTCAATGTATCATGTCAGAACATCATTTCTTGAACGGCCTAGCAACCACGTGCTCGTGCAAGTTAAATTATACTTCTATTCGTTTTAATTGTTTCATCGAATGAGTCATTTTAGAATTGCAAACGATCCAAAAAGCTTTGTCTCGCATTTATTGTATTAAAAAACAATAAGCATTTCCTATTTATTTCATTTCATATGATCACGTGCACAAAATGACATTTTCTGGGTTTTATTCGCTGTAGTCATAAACTTATTTTTATAAACAGAGTTTTTGTAAATGCGATGGCAACGCGTTGTTATGAGCTGATTTTTTCGAGATGCTCGTGCAGATAATAAAATTTTTATTTTTCGAACACGGATTTTAATTGATGCCGAAAAGCCCATCCCAAAAACAACATCATGTTGTGACATAACAAGAAACCATTTGTCTTCTTTCCAGTACCAGCGAATGACTTAGCGGTATTAATAAAACATTTATACTGTTCTTCATTATTCTACAAATTTATGGGATGACTTAATTATACAGTACATATTTTCATTCATTATCCAGCCTACATCTGTACTAATCATATTTTTAACCAGCAATAGACAGCCTATTTGGCGGTCAAAAAAAATACAGGTAAATTCTTTGTTATTCAAGCAGCTGTAAATTTTAACTGACCAGTAAACATATAAAAAGATAAATCTACACGAACAAACAAAGTTTTTAAAAAAATTATACCGTATCAAGAATATACAGAAATATATTTAATATCTACAGCCGAATTTGAAACAACGTTTAGAATCCTTGGACGAAAGGTTTTCTTAGTTTTCAGTTTTCTTTATGGAAATGGTAGTATATAATGAAATTTAAGATCCAGAGATACACTAATTGGAGATTAAAATTAAGAATATTTGGGATGTTTGAATTTTACATACATTTTCCAGTCAGGTATGAAAATATTGATGCCTGATCGAAATATCGAAAAGTGGTTGATGATATTTCGGTTGAAAGTATTTAATTATGCATATACAAGTACTTCCAGTTTGTACTCGCTTGTAAGATCAGTAATTATGGATATTATTATTCTGTCAATTTTGAAGGATGCTACTGAAAATCACACACATCCTTCAAAATACAAGATATAATAGAAAACAAAAGAGATATCAAGAATCTGGTTTGAAACATTAACTTGACGGTTGTCTTAGATCTAATTTTATATTTTCAAAATAAATAGTTTCTTTTGAAGATTTTTCTCTAGCCACATAAAGTTAACTTCATTTATCTGGCTTAGAGCAGTATTTAAGTTTATGATTGATCTAGATGGCGATTAAAGCACATATATTAATTAAGTGAGGGAAAATTTTTAATTCTTCAGGGACAAGATATTTATATTGTTTCGGAAAGAAAAATGAGTATTTCAGAACCAAATGACAATTTTATGCAGTATGAAAAGAGTCAAACACATTTGAAATTGAATAGAACAGAAATATAAATAAATAACAATTAAAAAAAACATGTAATTTCAATACCTCTGTTTTGGTATATACATTAGTTAAACGTTTTTGCATTATCTCAAAACTTATTTTTAATTATGGTATAAAAAACAATTATTTACAACTTATAAAAAATGATTATTACAATTTATTATAATTATTAAAAACTGATTATTAGAACTTATTAAAATTATGAAATACTGATTATTACGACTTACTAAAATTATTAAAAACGAATTATTACAACTAATTAAAATGATTAAAAATTGATTATATTATTAAAAACTTATTATTTACAACTCTAAACGTGTCTATAACTTATTTTCAAGATATTAATCAGTTGAATTTACATTATATTTTTTCACAACATTAATATCCCTTGAAAAAAAAAGTTACTTGTGAAATAACGATGCAGAAAATATTCGTCCATGAATCTCAAATTTAAATCTAAAAAAAATAAATAATAAACTGAAAACTTTCAACCCATTCACCTTCATAAAAATTCCCCCACAAAGCTGGAAAATCTTTACAATGAAGTAACAGGAAATTCGAAGCATTTTACGGGATTCCTTCTGAAAAGGTGTGGTTGCAAGCGCTATAAATCTCCCGGCGATAGTTTGCAGAGAATGCAGAGATAAAAATGACAACTAACCGTGATGGATGGGGAAACTCATCGGATGATTACACCAAAATACATTTAATGCGTTAATGGGAGATATTTTATTTAATATTATATAACATATCTGAAATGGAACAGAGGAAAACTAACGCCTTTTTTATCACCTTATTGCGCAGTTTTGCGAGGAATTGCGAGCTATTATATTTCCTTACATTGAATTTATGTTAGTTGAAATTTGATTGGAAATTTTAATTTTTAATCGGTGCGAGAGGTCCTTCCAAAACCTCCTCGCATACTCTCGAATCAATCAGTTAACTGTTTTTGACCCATCTGCTCGTTGTAGAATACTAAATGGACTGTACGTATGACTTTTTCAATAAAGTTTCGAGGAGTGATGAGTTGTTTTCGGAATGATCAAACTAATTTCTATTCCATAATATCCATACTTCTCATTACAAGACTCTCACCATAGAACGTCAACAACCGAAAGAGACACAAACCAAGAGAGAATACAAAACAAAAATCAGAATTTACGAGTAGAATGGTTGCCAGAATTGGCGAACTATCATCCGACATGGCGGTAATAACAGCAATTTTGTTTGATATGTAAAGTACAAGATTTTAGCGTTGTGACGAGGTCAAGAATAACAACTTGCAGTTAGAATTACAAATTTAGTAAGAACTCAAACATATTTGTAAATTTCAAAAATTTAGACTCCAAGTCGAAATCAAAGAAACAAATAAAAGATTACTATGCATTGTACCCTGCTTTGCTTATTGAAATTCTCTAACAGCACATTAATATAATAAATTAATTTTTTTAGGTCTTTTTTCGTTCGTATGGCAAAAACGTATGTTAGTTTAAGTAAATAAATCAATGTAATAATTGAAATTTTTTAAAAAAGATTAAAATGAAATCTGCTATGCCTATTTCAATGTATCATATCAAAACATCATTTCTTGAACGGTCAAGCACCACGTGCTCGTGCAAGTTAAATGATATTTTTAATCATTTTAATAGCTTCATCGAATGATTCACTTTAGTATTGCAAACGATCCAAAAAAAGTTTGTCTCGGATTAATTGTTTTTAAAAATTATCCCATTTCCTATTCATTTCATTTCCTATAATCACATGCTCAAAATGACATTTCTCTATGTTTTATTCGCGGTCGTCATTAAATTATTTTTTAAAATCAGAGCTTTTGTAAATGCAATGACAACGCGTTATTAAAAGCTGATTTTTTTGAGATGCTCGCGCAGATATTAAAATATTCATTTTTCGCCTACGGAATTTTCATTTTAAGGGTCATTTCATTTTAAAATAATTTCCCATTACACATACTTTATTTTGAAGAGTACACTTGTCATCGCTAATTTTTTGCCAAATAATTTAGATAAGCATTTTCCAAAGAGGTCAAAATTGTTAATTGGTTAACCGTGGTTGGTTAACCGTTAATTGGTTAACCAAGATGCGTATTGCATGGCATCGGCGTTTAGTAGTAATGAAACATCAACCTTTGGCATGAATTGGGCCTTTTTACTGAATCTATCAGTTGATCCTTGGCGAGTTTTGTGGCGACAAATTCCTTTTGGGCAATTAATAGCATGCTACTTCAATTTGTATTTTAGACATTCTTCCCAATCAATCGAAACAAAAATTTGTTCTGTAGAACTAAACTCGAAGCGAAAGAAATTATACATAGCAGATTTGGATATATTCAAGTCATTGCATTTGAGTTAGGCGTTTACAAGTTTCTAAAAGGACAGGCCGACGTATAATCAATCACATCATTGTATATGACTTATAATTGGATAGGATCTACAATAAAGATATTTAATATGCGTATCGAATTCATCATCATAGCGCAATTTCGTTTTATAGTTATAATGTTAAATTATATTTGAACAACTAAACAGACTGACTTCATCTCAATTGATTGCGCAAATTTGACAGATACCTACAAGTTTAGAATAAAGATCATATACAAAATTTCATTCATCTAGCTTAAAAGGGTTTTGAGTTTAGTTATCTACATCAAAAGCAGACTGATATAATGCCAAAAAAGAATAGAATTTTAATCAAAACTTCGAGTTCGAATACGGTAACAATATTTTCTCTGTACTAAGTGCACGAAAAAGTAAAAACGCCAAACATTGGTCACGGCATCACACGTGCGTGAGTCTACTCTCTTCTAAAAGATCTTAGAAGGGTGATAGGAAATAAATAACATTTACAGGTTTCAACCCCCGATGCGTTTTCTATTTCATTTGATGTTTTGGCTGCCCCTAGGCGAGTTAGTGATGTTTCGTGCAAGTGGACACATACTACCCGATGTGTTGATTCGATTATAGCATCGCAAACGTTTTCTTGACTGACTTTAAAACATCATTTTGGACATTCTAATAATTTATTTGGATGTTATCAGAAGCGGAAGATTCACAACAAAAGCTTACCAGCGACTAAGAAAATTACACCTGCTAACTATAAAGGGTACTCACGCATTAAGCCGTCGATCATTTTTGCCCAATCAAAAAATGATCGCCAATAGATAGACTACGCGCCAAAATTGATTTGCTACGTATTCAAAAGTATTAAAGAATTTCGGCCACCAAAATGAAATTTGGCGAGGTTGGAGCGTTGTTAGAGGATCGACAGTCTAATACGCAAGTACAGTATTAAGTTTAAAACTTATCAATGTATTTCAGAAAAAACTCGAAACTGTTACGAAATATAGTAGCAACTTAAGAGTTATTGTACATTAAAGCTTAAATATTATTTAGTGGTTCCTGACACGTAACTGAATTATTCTCAACATTTATTTTTCTTTATAACGTGAAAATTAACGTCGCAGTTTAAAACAAGAAGTTTTATTTGTAATAACAAAATTTCTTATATTGATGAAATAAACAATCTCGTTAAAAACTTAACTACTAACGAAATTCGAAAAAAAAAAACTTTTGCAACTTACAAGTTCTTTTTATTATTTATTTTTTATTTATCTATTTTCTAATTTTTCAAAACCAAAAAATTAATCCTTCCTGTTTTTTCACTTCGAACTTTAACTCAATAGATAGCTCTTCAATTATTCCTTATAGTGATGATAAATCATGACCAAACGTGGTAGCCGTACAACGCGAGAAATTAAATTCAGTTTGATAAAGTTCGATTGCTCGAACTTGACTCTCTTCACACTATTTTTTGGAGTTGTACTTTCAATTGGTATGTGTTTTAATTTCATATTTTAATAATTTTGGCTTTATGTCTTATGGTTATGACGAGCAATTTGCCATGATTATATTTAGCAAAAAGATTTTGGAAATAATTTGACTGTTATTGATTGATTTTGTCTTTTTGATTCTAATTTTAACTCCAAAACCTTGGTACATATTTTGATGATTTTAATGTTAAATTTTATGGTCTTTGGTTGTTTGGTTTTAACACTTTGTTGTAATCCTATTTATATTAATACAAATTTATTTCTGTGATACTAATTTATCACAAAAAGCTCAATTTTCTGGGATTTTCGGGTCACGAGGGGTAAAAGTTAGACCTCTCACAGAAAAAAAATTCCTGGTTGGAATCCTTGCTTGAGGTTGACCCTTGAAGAAGGATTCATCATATATTTTCTTTTTCTTTTTTGTTTTAAACTTAATATTTATTGCTAATTTGAAAGCGAATTAGAATGATTCTTGGTGAATCTTAGAAATAAGGAATAATTACAAGAAGGCGTAGAGGGAATGTTTAACCTGAAGAAGTTCGTTGTTTGGTCAGTGCGAATCTTCAATTTGAGGAGTACATAACATCCCCAGTTTCTGCAGGTACTTCTTTTTGAGAGAGAATATTAACATATCTTTCTGCAAAAGACAGAAAAATCAGCTACAGAAAATCTGAAACAGAGCAGCTCTTTTATGTTGATCCTATGTTCAAAGAATTTCAGGAATTTAATCCAACAAAGGAAATCCTTACAAATAAAGAAAAAAATATTGCAGAAATCCCCATGTGAAAAATTTGCGTCATCTAGCAAATAAATGGAATATCCACACCCACCAAAAGAAGCATTCCAAAAGGAAAGGAAATTTTTCCGTCAAACAATATGATTAATTTGTATCTCATGTTGCTGGGATATGCTATGCGGAGTGTTTTGTTTATTTTTGTTCGAGCAGTCAGCAAGCATATTTTGAATATCTCAAGCTAAACGAAGAAAGTCTCGACTTTTGCGCCGTCTTTTGTTCCCTTTGATTAATATTTCCTAACAGAGAGAAGTTGAAACAATAAAACGGAAAGGAATAATATTGTCACAAGTTGAATAAAGTTCCATTCAAAGGATCTCCGTTAAAAGAGGATTTTCATGAATATTTTCTATGCATACATGTGAGTGCCTTCATCTTTCAAGCTGTTCATAAAAGAATGCTCAAAGAGGTATCGAATTTTATATTTCAAATTAATTTCATAAAAGGATCTTATTTCAGAGTACAATGCCACTATAATTGTTCGTTGATACATCAACACTTTCATTTTGTAAGAATTTTTTAGAAAAAAATAAAAATGAAAGAGTAAGTGAAATAAATGAATTTTTAATACCTTCATTTTGGAATGCAATTCAATAAATGTTTGAAAATCAACAGCTTTTCAACAAAACATTCACCTACTTTAACTGTTTTCATACCTTCGTGTTTCATATTTTTTGAAATACTACTATTTTCTTTTTAATATTAAAAAAATCTTTTACTATTATTGTTTTAATTATGCAAACTTTGAAAGCGGAAGTCATTCTCTTCTAACTACTTTTCTTTAAAAAGGGAAAAGTCTTGAGCCTAAAACAATTCAACAGAGCGCCATGAGAAAATATTTCTATTGTTTATAAATATCTTGATAGGGGGGAATATTAAATAAAATTCAGGCATGTGATAATCCTCTTTACATACTTCACAGATCAATGTCGTGTGATTCAGGAGGGCAACCGTTGCCACATATTTTCTACAAATACCAGCACTTTAGAATGTTTACCTCTTAATATTTCATGGTCGAATAGTATACTTCATATAAATAAAAATTCACCCTCTTTTAAACGAATTTGTTTCTAAAAATGCATACGCTACATATAAATAGGAATTTTATTGTTCTAAAAATTTTCCATTAATTAATCGCATTAAAATGAAGCTCTTGCATTTCCGTGATCGTGAAAAACCGGAATATTGTCATTTCGACATACCCAATAGCTATATAGTTGAAAATAGGTTAGGCATGAATTTAATACATAAAAATATTGATGACAGAAGTGAAATTCTTAAAAAAAGTTCAACATATTTGTTAAAAATTTTTACTGTAAAATAAATTCATAATGAATAACAACATTTATTAATATTTCCAGATGAGTACCGCCTATTAATTTCTCGTTTGAAATTTCACTGCATGATGGATACCTTGATTATCCAACAATACCATCCTAAGTATTGGAATCACTGGCTCCACCATAACATGATGTAATCCTTTCGCGCATGCGCAATGGTGACGTCAGGAAAAGATCCTATGATCTCACAGTCACAGATGAAAGTTCAAGTTTCGGTTCCGATTCAGTTAAGCTACGATTGGGTTCGGTGTAAAAACGGATCCAAAGATGGTTGAATGCGATAGAAATGATTCCTGCAACTACAATGATTTGTGTAAATATTTGTATATAATATCTGTGCCTGTGTCCTTGTCCAGCAAACAAAAAAGATGAAAATAAAAAACCCTGGATGAATGGTTTCGAAGTTGTGATCTAATTCATGCTGGAATACCTCGATTCTTGTGATTAAGAAGTTCCCGGAAGACAAGGTAAGAGTGAATTTTCTCTTGCATTTAATATTTGAATTTGGGGCCAAGAAATCCCAAAACTAAGATTTCATACTTCATTTTCCTTTGTACAATTTCTCAACAGAGCCTTTTTAAAAAATTTCCTTATCATTGACGATTCATAGTTCTTCTGAATGGCTTGGTTGTGAGATTTGTGGAGCAAGAAAATTCTTTTGGCCAAACTGCGCTAACCCCTTTTTGGAGAATACCTTTATTATTCAATGATAATGTTCCTAGTTAGTGGGTTACATTTCTCGTTTCATCTTTTCTCAGAGAAAGCTGGACCCTGATGACCATTCTCAATATGCTAATCATTGGCGATTCATAATTCTCTTGGATGGTTGGTTGTGAAGTGTGTGGAGCAAGAATCATTATTTTGGCTAAATTACACAAACAGTTTTACCCTGAAAAAGTCGACTTAATTATGTAGAAATTGAACCTTCAAAGAGAAGCTAATACCAGGTATGAAGTTACACATGAATATGTCATCCAGTAACTTTCTGTAACTGTAGGACAGTTTGTCTCCCAAAATGTTTCAGCAAACATCTTTAAAACTGTCATGCTTTCTAACCAAAAAAATTAATCATGACTCTCTTTGTATTTGAAAAGTTTCCTTATTTGATGGTTAGCAAAGATCTTAATTTTTGCGTCACTTATCTGAAGAAATGATGATATCAAATACAAACAAATCTTTTTTTTATCGCATGTTTTGTATAAAGCATAAATTAGTTTCATGCGTAAAGTAAAGTAAGTTTTTTTATTCTAAAATAATATATTTCTAGAATAAAAAAAATTCTGCCCCTTCCATCGCTCTATAGCATTACTTTTCTGCATAACAGATAATTTCAAAAATAAAATTCAGTTTTATTATCAATTTATTTCCGAAAGAATTAGCTCCGGATTAATATCAATTTTATTTGTCATTTTCATTAATCCTATACAGATTGGTCATTTCTGTTAATATTAGCAATTTCTGTTAATTTAAAGAGCAATGTTTCGAAGAAATGGCATCTAATTGAAAGTCCTGCTTAATACCTATCATCATCTTTCTGCTTTGATTTGGATTATATTGACATTTTTCTACATAATTCACTCATAGAATATGTTTAAACATGCCGTCTAAGCATTCAGACAATATTCGTCAAAAATTGAACTCACCAATTTGGACTCTTTTCGTTTATAGTCTTATAAAAAATAAAACTTACTAAAGGGTATTTAAAAAATATTTATCGATTCTGAAATAGTTATGCCTGGAACATTCAACTTGGAAAGAAAGGTATTGAAATATGTTGAATTTCACGTTTTACAGACTAAAGCGAGCATGATTTAGGATTGGAATCTCTTTCCCCTAAAAATCATTATCTTAACGGCATGTAGAGTTACAGCATGCAGAAGGCACGCACTCACCATCTTGATCAACGAGCCGGATCATGTTGACCAGTTCCGCCTCCGTAGGCCTTTGTCCGAGAGATCTCATTACAACCCCTAGTTCGGCGGCCTCAATGGACCCATCACCGTTATGATCGAACAGCCCGAAAGCCTCCTTGAATTCTGGAAAAAGAAAAAAAATCATCAGAATCTACAACATTTTTTGGCAGTTACATTACACATTACATCAAACATTTAAAAATCCCCCATCCATCCTTAATGTTTCCCTGAATAAATTATTAATAAAAAAAAGAAAAATGAAATCTAAGTTCCAAAAATTTCAAATTATCATGTGAGAGCATAATTGTCTTTTTAAGTAGTTTAAACCAGTTTGAAAAGCAATACTGGTAAAAGTAGGTCAACCTTTTTAAAACGCACCTGCTTTCAAAGAAGCATATATAATAATAATGCAATACTGGTAAAAGCAAGTAAAAAATATATACGATTAAAAGTTAATGAAATATACCATCTATGCTTCATTCATTGCCTACGTGATTTTGAGCTTCAATTATTCGTTGTCTTCAATTATTGAAAACCCTCTAATGAAAACAACATTATGTTCTTATATGATAGCAAAAAGTGTGAACTGTTTTAAAACAAAATTTTGTTAATGATAACTAAGAGATAAAAAAAATTTAATCAAAAAATATGGTGGTTAAATTGAAATCGGGAAAGCTGAGGAAGACCGAAGATACTAAACTAGAAATTATAATCACATTTAAAATACATAAATTATTTAGAATGAATTTTTAAGACTACTCATTTAGACATTCATCGGGGCTTATTATTAAATATGAATTATAATTTCATCTCTCAGTTATTTTTATTCATATGATATGACTGCATTTTGAAAGTAGAGATTTTTACATCAGCATTAGTATCAGAGAATGAACGCAAGTCTTTAACCATCATATTAATAAGAAAGTTAAAATCACGATTAAGCTAAAACAAAAAGACTATGAAATATTTGAAGAAAAAATAATAACTAGTTTTAAATTCATTAGAACAATTAAAAGCATTGTTGCTTAAAAGTAATTAACTATAATAAAAGAATAAAAGAAAAACGGCATGAAAATGATATTGATATTCCACCAAATCTTAGTTTCTATTTTTCAAAATAGTTTTTAAATAATTTTGTGCTAACATACACTTTTAATGTGATGAAAAAAATTTTAGCATTTAGATAAACTTTAAATGATTGAAAACCTCTTTAAAAATTTGAAACAGCTTTCTCATGTGCCATTTCTAACTCAAGATTTATATACGAGTCAAATTTGAGAGCTATGCATTCAATGGAACTTGCATTCTATTCTCATCATTTTTAGCTTTGTCGTAAAAACGGCGATGCGTTCTGATTTCATAATGCTCTTTTTTTCATAAAATATCAGAAACCATATTAAAAAATTATTTTTGTTCAGTGCAATCATCCGCTCACTTTTCTCTCTCTCTCTACTGAGAGGTCTGCGAATTGACTTATTTCTGAAATTCGGTTTCAGACTTAATCCGAATGCAGGGGAATTAAATCGTAAATCTCAAATTAATCCGTGAATCAGACAGTCTGGATACGCTATTAGATCAGAATGCGACTGGAAATCGTCTTGAATACAAACAGCCATTGCAAAATTTTCCATCCTGATTAAAAATTGGAAGATGTTGTTTTATTCTCATATTCCATTATTAAAATATTACGAGGGGAAAAAAAGTGAAACTTAATAAGTTTTCATCAAATGATAGGTTTAAAAACACCTTTGAAATGTTCAAGGTGACTTAATTTTTGAAAAATTAAATGAATTTGGTAATATTTTCGGTCAAACATTAAAATGAAGTAGACCTTTTATATTTCGAGTTTTTTATTCGATTTTAGGTCCGAAAAACTTAAAATACCTTTGAAAATTCAGTAAATGTTGAAAATATTTCAAAACAAGTAATATAAAAAATATTTTTTTAAAAAAAATCAATTCCTACTTAGATTAACTAAGAAATTTTTTATCGTAGTTACTTTTTATTAAGTTGTTACAATTAATATAAATATGACAGAATCACAATATTAAGCGGCAAAATAAAAAGCGAATTTAATGACAATTTTCATCCTCCCTTCCATATACGATGTTCGAACTCGCAATCCAAAGGATGCAAATCCAACGCCCTATAGACGCCAACCAGACTACACCCGGCATGACAATTATAATAAATAATTGAAATAATTGATCAAAAAACTATTCTAGCGTTGAATTTTCAACGTCAATGGAGGATACAAAACCAATTGTGAGAACGCAAAATGTGTGATTTTTCTACACCAGTTGGGGAATGCAATACAGATTAGAAATTTCTATTTTTCTTTATTCTATATTATTCTAATTTGAAAGTACTTCTAAATGAATCCGAAAAATCGATTCATTATCAAAGTTTAATTTTATAAGCATCAATCATCATGAAAATAAACAGAATCGTTTTAAAAAATCGGTCGAAAAGATGTTAAGCCTAACCTCATTGGAGTTGGGGAAAAAAACAAAAAACAAATTGAATTCGTTACTTATTTGGCGGCAGGGAAATGAAGAATTTTGGCAAGAAAGTTAGTTTGTAATTAATTAATAAAAACCCAATGAATTAATATTTGAAAAAAAAACTGAATTAACATCAAATGTCTACTATAAGTTTTAAAAATAATGTATTCGAACTTGAGTTGATGAATAAAAAATATTTTATTGACGATTGAAAGTTTGAGCAAGTTTATATATATACACACATATATATATATACACACACACACACACACATATATATATATATATATATACAGAGAGAGAGAGAGAGATTATGTATATAGGGAGAGATTGAGTTAATAGTAGGAATTGAAAAATGAGAATTTAATTGTAATTACAAAATTATAAGTGATTTTGCTCCAAATCAATTTACATTGGGTAATAAGAAAAAAAATAATAGAAAAAATGAAAAATGAAGCCTCTTGGAATATTTTGAAATTAAAAAATATATATACCTTTTAAAAATTTTATATATAAAAGAATATATTTCGTTAAAATTTTTTAAAAAGAGATTTGATGTATTGATATTTTAATACGTATGCATAACTAATCTCCCAACCTTGACTGTTAGACTCTTGAAAATTGTTCAGAGTCCACTGTCACCTTAATTTAAAAGTTAATACAGATGATTCAGAAATAGTAAGTAAACATAGAGGTTTCCTTTGCTAGGCGACGGTTGGACGATGTCTACAAGAATAAATCAATCCCTCAAACATAAACGGAGACAGTAAAAAACAAAACTTTTGCAAGTGAAGGAAACATATGTTGGACGAAAGCGGCGGCGCTAAATAAGAAAGCACTTTTTATAACAATTAAAGAAAAAAAAAATTTTTGTGCAAATTTTATTTGAGGACAATTTTTTTTCAAACGTTTTAGATTCTTTTTTTAAAAAATGGTAATATTTAACATTTTTTGTATTTTAAGATTGCCGAAAGAATCGTTTTTCAGTAGTAATATTTAAAGATAAAAAATGTCGGAATTTCGCTTACTTTTTAATTTAAAAACTCTTCGCTAAAGAGATATTCGATGCAAAATTATTCAACTAATACAAGTACTTGTTTATTGCTTTAAAATAATATAATGGTTTATGGTTAAATTTTTCCTAAAAGTTAATTTATATATATTTTTTACATTTTGTAGGTATTTTTAACAATCAAAATTAAAATATAAATTAATAAATACCTCAAAATAAAAGGGCTCTCGAGGGCAAGGGGTTAAAACTCTATTCTGCATAGTGGTAACACACACACACACACACACACACACACACACACACACACACACACA
>JAOUZG010027273.1:1632881-1643263 GCA_026289955.1 Argiope argentata | reverse complement strand
CACACACACACACACACACACACACACACACACACACACACACACACGAACAGAAGACCATTACGCAGAAAAACATTACGATTTAAATTTAAAACTAGTAAAAGAACAGGTTTATGATAAAAACCAACATTTTTAAAATTTCTGAAAGGTCAATCTTGAAAGCAAATTATTGTGGTTAGTCAAATTTAATAATATAAAATAAACAAAAGGTACAATCCAAAAGAACAATTACTTTGATAGGAAATTGCGATTTTGAAATAATTTACTGACATGATTTTAGGAAAGTATACAACAAAATTTGTAAATAATCTACTTTTAAACTAAAGATGAGAAAATAAGGAAAATATGGAATCCAATCAAGGGGTCTTTCGTTTTTCAAAAATAACAATCTACCGTGTATAATTTTAGAAATGACCCATGACCGATGTAATTTAAAATTTTTAATTCCAGTAAAGTAATCGTAGATTATTAAAATCTTAGAAAAATAAAACTATATCCATTGCCAGCCTACACCTGATCGACAAAGAAAAATAATAGCATGGCAATTAGATCAGTGAAATTTTCTGTTATTCAGCTGCATGACCGTTTCTCCACTAATATATATATATGTAAGTAATGTTCCGGTAGAACAAATCCGTCTGGCCAATCTCGCACAAGCCTTTCCTCTGGCGTCTCGTGGAATGCCAAAATTAGCAACGGTCATGGCAGAGAAATAGTTTATGAGATTATAAATAGCATCATAATACCCGAAGCTGTGGTTATTGCAAAGAATTCATTATATGATACGACAGGAAAATTACATTAAGAGGATGAAAATAATTCGCGGTAACACTTAGAGTTCCGTATAAAGTACGGTGAAGGACTATATAAAGAGTAGTGAGTCATATAAACGAGTGTAATTAATTTTGTTTGGTTAGGAGATACATGATAATTACATTAGATTAATTTCTGTGATATGTGTAGATAAAAGTGATTAGTGTTAGATAAAATAAATAAATGAGGGATTTTTTTAATTTATTGATAACATTAAATGGAATTTGAATCAAAGCAATTAGATAAATAAATAACTTAAGATTTGTGATAATCTGATAACTACTAATTTCGAATAAAATTTGGGACCTGTGTTTAAAAGATATTAAGATAGAAACAAGATACTGCTTTATGCATTAAAGAATAACTTAGAAACCAATTTTACATTCATGACAGTTACCTTTTAGGTTTATGAGACAAATTTCCATAAAATATTTTTTTGCCACCTAAATAAAGTTGATGACATGGTAAGAATAACTATATTAAATAGGATTCATTACTTAAATATTTGCTTATTCATGAAAAGTTTGTTCTCAAAGTAAAAGGAAACAATAAACTCAATAATAATAACTATTATGAATTTAGAATAGAAAATTTCTTTTATAAAACTTTCAAAATGAACTATTCTAAGTTGAAAAATGTTACTTTATTCAAAAATACATTTTATCCTCCAAATTCAAACAAAAAAAGGAATTAAATTTTTAGATTTTGCGCTGCATTAACACATTCAAAACTTTCTATCCTTCAGATAATTCAGGCCAAATATCTAACCAATTAGCCAGTTATATTGCAAATAAAAATATGGGTATTAAAATACATAAAACGAAAACATTAGGATATCTTTCATGCATCAAATATATGGATACTTTTCTTTACTTTGATACGCTGTTTTTAGTTACAACTATTGGTTTCGATTCAACGTCATTTGTTTAAAGATATTTCTTGGTATTAATAAACTATCTTAAAATTTGCACACAACACAAATAATTGTCCTTTTCTTAATTAAAATAGTCAAGCTTATCATTAGGCATAATTACAAATTATAGTTTTATTGTATGCATTAATTACAGTTATCATCAATGAGGTTCTTATTTATAACATAAATACCTGGAATAATTTACTCTGTTAAAAAAAAACTTCGAATCATATCTAGAGTTTTTATCATGTAAGAACATGAAGTTGTTTTGTTTTTAAGATTTTGAAGCCTCAAAATGGCATCAGTCTTTTGAGACATCAATTTTTCGTGTTTAGGGTTACTAGATAATAATGTAGGAAGGTTCTCACATTTGTCTACTTATCACCAAAAGATCGTTTAAAAATAAAAATTGGATTTGTAGTTCAAATTAAATTTCAATGATTTTAAGTCCATGGCAATGTAGTTACATTTTTTTTTGTTAAAATATTTTTATCGTGTGAGGATATGATGTTTTGCTTTAAGGTTTTTGAAGCCACAAAATTAACGGGAAGAAAATTTATCGCTTTTGAGTCATTGAGGGTTTATTTTTAGGGTTATCAGAAAATGGTAAAGTAGGCTGACATAGTTGGTAACTTATCACAAACAAAAATTTACAACTTGACACGGATGTCCGCCACGAATCCGATTCTCGATATATCGACGCATGCGTAATCTGATGCAGACATGATTGTTTTAATTCTATTTAAATTGATTAATGACAAGTTATATAGGATCAACAATGTTTTAAAAATAATAATGTTTTCACATTTTAACATAAAACTTGAGATAAATAAAAAAAATTTATTTTCTCAAAATTTCATATATATTTTTATTCTTCATCTTTAAATTTCTCAAATTCGGGTTTGAAAACTGTAAAATAACCAGAATTTAGATTACAATCAATCTTGCATTACAATAATAACACGATTGTTTCAGTTTGAGAGTTTTTAATAATTATTTTTACCTTTTAAAATATATACTGTGCTAATTATACACATAAGCCCTAAATAACTTAACTGATTTAATCAAAATTCAAATCCTTCCTTTCAATCTTAAATCGAATCCGATTTACCGTTAACGAACTCGCTCGCAACACAAAAATAAATTCATTCCCATTTCACAAACTACTGTCAAGCCACAAAGACGCTTAAAATGGAAGCTTCATCGACCAAAACTAAAATTTCCAGGAAATCCATTAGAAAAGCGATACTAACTCGGAAATCTACCGCAACTTTGGATCCCCAGAAATCCTCCCCCCTCCCAGCTCCCTTAGAAAGTTATCCTAATGTCTCTTTCTTTTCATTTTGTTCTTGTTGTTCAAGTCGACGATACATCTTCAAAGCGATTCCAGACCTAACAAGCGATCAGATACGATTGTGTCGGCGGAGAGGACACTGCAGAGAATGGGATGGCAGTCGGCGCGCTTCGACATTCTGAATCCGCGGTGCAACACGCGGTAATGGCATCATTAATCCTGCTTCATAATAAAAGGCTGGAATTGTTCGGTTTTGCTTTTCGGTGCGGTTTCGTATTTTCCGAAGCGAGAATTCGCCTTTCATCGTATGCGATTGTCGCAATAAGCGTAAGTGAATTATCAGTCTATGTTTGATATTGAAATGGAAAGGAACTAAGAACTTTTGTTTTTAATTAAATTTTTTGTTAATTTAATTTGCTGCAAGTGAAGGTCATAAAGGGATTGATTTCTGTCGTTGGCGGTCACAGATGGGAAGGATTTGGCTTAGAAGTAGCAAGTTTGGCGAAATTTTGAATGGTGATTAGTAAAGATTATTCGTCAATTCGTAAAAATAAAGTTACTAAAATTATATTTCTATATCAAATTATGGATTTAAAGGGGGGGATAAAGGCGTCCAAGTGCATCCAAATTGCACAAATGCTTGTGTGTGGAACTTACAATTTATATTATATATATATATATATATATATATATATATATATATATATATGATTTTGCTTAAGGTTCATGAATTTTCCGCTGGGAAAATCATACCAGACTCTCCGACCTGCCCAAAGGCACGCGGAATCAAGTTCAAGTTAAATTTCTCAGGGTCAAACGTCTCCCCCCCTCAATGGTGGGATGTGGAGAGAGGGTGTCAGCTGAGGTATCGTCCTCGTCATTTGCCCGCTCATCAAAATTACGAGGTCTGTCCCATAATTGTCCTAGTGCTGTTTTACAATGGAACGGTAATATAACCAACTTATAAAAAAAGTGTCAAGATAAAGATTCCCCTCTTGTGCAACACGTTCATGTCATAAATGAGATTTTGATTATTCAGTGTTGAGGATAAAAGTTCTAATGATAAAATTATGAATTGAATTTGTGAGGATTCTAATTTTTTTTGCTTCAAATAAGAAAACGTTCGATGAATAGTTTATATATTAAGCAAATGTTCAAAAGTGTAGCACAATTAGTTTTAAATTATCATATAGTATTTTTTTTAATTTAATGAAAAATAGGAAGCCACACAAAAATAACTGGAAAATGCTTTTCATGAGATTGGTATATCTTCCCCGTTTTAACACTTTTAAGGTCTCTTAGAAAGAGAATTTTTCACTTATTAGATCAAATATATTGAATCAAAATAAACTAAAACTAAACAATATATCGCCAAATATAGCAACACAGAAAAAAATTGGATGCAGTGAACTCTCGGCTATCGTAATTATGACGAAGCTTAAGATAATATTGCCTGGTTTTAAAACTTCGAATTTGCATCATGCAATCGAACTAGACGAATATTTTGTTAGTAAAAGAGAGAAACAGCGAACATGTTTTACAACAATTGAGAAATGAAGAAGTAGTAAATATAATAGTGAAAAATAAAAATTGAAAGGATAAAATAATGAAAAAATAATAAAGTAAATAAATAAAACAGAGAATAAATATCATGGTAAAAATAAATAAAAAAGAAGTTTTCATTACTTTAAAAAATAATCAAGTACAAAGTAGAAATTAAATTAAGAAGAAAAGTAATTTTAAATGCAATATTTAAATGTTTTTTTTATTTGAGGCGAATTCAAGTATTAATTGAACAAAAAATAAAATCGTTTAATATACAATTGAATGATTTTATTTGCATAAGATATGATATCTTTACTTGCTCCTTTAAAAAAAATCTTATTTGGTTTGTCCCTTAACCCTTTAACGAACACAAGCTATTTTCTTTTAAAATTTGCATTTTATACCATAATCATATAAAAGAAGCTCATTTATAACCCAAAAGTTATTTTTTTAACATGTTTATTGCAAGGGTGGCAGCATCTACAACAGCTCAATGCAAACAACGACGTAGATGAAATGCAAATAATATCACAAATAAATATGTGTTTTTGTAAAGATATTTATTATTAGTCAATTCAAAATACATTAATTGCATATGAAATAATTGGTAGAAAAACCAAATAATGTAAATTACAAAATATAATATTTTTAGTTATTCTGATGAAGCAACATAAAACAAAATGCACACAAAGGAACAGTACTTGTGGATTATGACACATTTGTCCGTTTCTGGTTAGTTTTAGGGTTATTATGTTTGGAAGATATTTTAAGTTGGTGATAAGATATTTATTTACTATTGCCTTAAAAGGGGTTTAAAAAATAGAGCCATACGGGAAAAAAGATTTATTTAAAATACTGGAGACGCGGGTTTAATGAATAGCATCAGTTTTCTTTGAATAAAAGATCCGACGTCAATTGTTGTTTTCCGAAAGTTGGAGGTATAAAATGATCGACTTAATCAAAAGACATTTTCTCACATATTTCATCATAATTTCTTCGTAATATCACAGAAAAACAACGGTTGGACAGTTTTTGAGATAGAATTTGCTCAGAGCATTTCGTATGACCCAATGAAAAAATCTATTTTAAGCATGAAAAATTATTCAATCAATTTCATATGCAGGTCTCAGGTAATGAGCTCACTTCGGAAATTACCACAGCCAAAAGGATAAAGGCTGCCAAATGATTGATGTGGGCTGCGTCAATATGCGTCACGAATGTACGAAATCAAACACAGGCGGTTTTCAAATTTTATTCGTCAGTGGAACACTGATGAGAATGATTCTTAAAATATTTAAATATTTTTTATTAAATATCTAAGAACCGGACTTTATAATTTATTGTTTTTAAAGTCGACTTTGTAATTATTTTATAAATAAGAAAAAAAAATTAAAAAAATTAATTTCAAATATTTATAAGTGTATATCCAAAATAATGCTCGATTCATTTACCCTCCTCATTACCATTCTAGATTGAGTAACTTTGATCGTTATATTAGCCTATTATAATAACAAAATCACGGGGAGAAAATAGCATCCATACAAACTTGTTTCTGGAAATAAGAAAATTAATTTTATATATAATGATTATAAATAATTAATGCAAAAAAGCTGTTAATTATATCCCTAAAAACACAAGTTAGGTTTATTTAGTTAAATTAAAGTCACTTATTGCAGCAACACTAGGACTATTTTGGGACGAATCTCATAATTTTTAACTACAGTCAGATGACAGGGACGTCACATGAGTGAAAGAGACATGAAGGAAAAACACATGAACAGGCATAGATATCCAAATGATAAAACAAACGCCCCTATTAAAATAATAAACATTTCAATTTTTAAAATCAGAACTTAGTTCATAAATTCATGCTCCTTAAGACCTGTAAGGTGTCGAATCATTAATGGTCCACAAATATTATTAAGGGAAATTCCATGCGGTGGGTGAATGTTAGAAACCCAACAAAATCGTTCATGAATAGCGACACTTTATTCCAAAAGAAAAATGGAATCACTGGGGCCAAATTACAGCCGAAACGTTCGCAAAGTATTGGTAGTAATTAGCAACACGCTAACAGATAGAAAATCGTTCGTTAAGTAAAACAACAGCGCTTAGCGAGAAACTGTAACACTTGTTACGCCCTCAATACTCAAAAGAGTGAATCTTCTTGATTTAATGACCGATACCAATCTAGACAAGTGTTTTCACAGAACTTTCTAGAATAATTGCTCAGATTGAGACGACCTAATAGAGATGTCGCTTTAGTTCTTTTACTTTCGAGAACCTTCATTTTAATCGACTAATTACCGAATCCGTCAAAAAGCTGGAAATTCATTGATGCGACATTCATTCAGCATCCATTTAAATGTATGTAAACCTCTTTTCCTTGTTGTGACAGTGACTGAGCACAGCAGCAATAATGCAGACCTGAACAATATTTAAATTGCATTATTTCAGATATAAATGTTCAACTTTGCCATTTCTGATATAAAAATCAAAAAATTAGAACGATATTAAAGAGAAATCAGAGCATATCCATTTCTGATATAAATGTATTGCACTAAATTCTTCCTCTCATTAATACACATGCTTTGCAAATAAATGTACATTTTTACAAGTATTAAGAAAATGTCAGTTCCAATAAACAGTGCAAAGACAAAGGAACGAATAAAAAATATTTATACAAAATTAAATGTTGGGAGATAATAATCAGTTTCATTTTCGCAAATTAGAATTTCAGAAAAAAAGTTGTAAAAGTCAATTAAATGCCATTAGCCTTTTGTAAAAATAGATTACTAAGATTTCTCACTAATTAATCTTGAAATATAATTATTTCAAAAAGTTTAGTAGATAATTGAAGGATGTTTCTGAAAAGACACAAACGTTACGATAAAATAAAAAAATATCTACATTCTCTCTACAATTGAAGCAAAGGAAAATGCTTTATATTATTTTATTTAAAGCCGATAGCGCAGTAGAAATAGAAAGGCAGGCAAAAATCTTTAATACGATTACTAATATAAAGCTTCCGAATGGTGCATCATTAATAAAAATATGCAGTTAAAGGCAGACAAATATTTTCAAAGAATCTGAGGAATGAGAGTGTTTTGACTGATTCATTTTATTTTATTACCTATGTTTCTCTTGCTGCTTGTCACAGCCGCCAAGTTTAAGATGTATGCGTGATAAATGATGAATGCGCGATGAATTATTTACGGAAAAAAATAAATATTCCTTTAGCGATTCTTTTTGCTTGTCATAGGAATTTCCGGCAAAATAAAAACAAACAGCGATGGTTTTGCTTCACCAGAAATGTTTCTTACAATTTCTTTTACTATCATGTCAAAATATGATGTTGTTTTGGGGATGAGGTTTTTCGCGTCAACAAAATTTCATAGGCGAAAAACTTAAATTTTATTATCTATACGAGCATCTCAAAAAATGAGCTTTTAATAACGTGTTGTCATTGCATTTAAAAAAGCTCTGATTAAAAAAATAAATAAATGACTACAGTAAATAAAACCTTGAAAAATGTCATTTTGAGCAAGTGATTACATGGAATGAAATAAATAGGAAATGTGATATTTTTTAAACAATAAATGCGAGACAAAATTTTTTGAATAATTTGAAATACTCAAGTGACTTATTCAATGAAACAGTGAAAATGAATAAAAATAAAATTTAACTTGCGGAGCAGTGGTGCTTGACCGTTAAGAAATGATGTTTTGACATGATACATTGAAATAAGCATAGAAGACTTCATTTTAATCGTTTTTATGGTTTACTTATTTTGAAAAAAAGATTAAATATATGCACTTAGTTTTGTAACATTAGCAAACATAAGGGTCATTTTGGCTCTAAAATACCATGTAATTATTCAGTTTGATTGGATATTAAAATTAAAAAAAAACCTTTGACACTATTTTTCATACACATAATGATATAAATGTAAATTTTAACACAGAATAATATAAATAAAATTTAAAATTTTAACAGGAATAAATAACTTATAACATGCTTATATATTCTGTATTTTCTTCAGTGCTTATTTCGTTTCCGTAATTATAAAAAACTTTTAAAAAGTCCAATAGCCAATTTCTAATGTGTTAGGGGTATACTCCTAAATGAAAATGTGCTCCAAATGACAAAATCATTTTAAGTTATTCAAGTCAATGAAAGGACAGAAAAAATTATGCAGTGAATATTTCTTTATTGTCTCCTGATCCTGTCATTTATATTTAGTAAAATATTCTTGACGCATTATCAATAAATACAAACGTTATCAAAATCCGCGTTTCTGCAAGTCTCAGCATTTTAAGCCAACCAACGGTTCCTTCAAGAAAACGATATGCGTTGATTGACATTGTACAGATTGTTATCAGTTTGTGATATCTAAAACTCCGTAATTCGATCAGCTTTAATCATACAAGTTTTGATATTATTTGTTTGTTTAAAATGTTTGCAGTCAGAAAACGTTAAATATGTATACCCAATACATAAATTAATTTCTGTTTCATAAGATATTTTAAACATAAAAAATAATTATTTTAAACGTGGTTTGTATTCCATGTTATGTTAAATAAAATAAAGCACCTATGGGGAGGGGATGTAATCGCTATCATCGTGAGAATTGATACAAGAGTTTTTCTGATCGGGTTATTCTATTCTCTATCTTCAAATCTATTAATGAAAGTACTAGATGTAATTATTTTAGATTGTAAAAAATTCCATTTATTTTAGAAACACCGTGAGAATATTGAATATCCTAAACATATACTTGCTAGTTAAAAAGATTGAAAGCCATTTAACGAAGTTTTAAGTAAAGTTCCCGAAAATCCAGAATTTCCCTTACTGATTAGTGAACGATAAACTATCATTAAAAAACCCAATTAACATAAGGCATATAGTACCATAATAAGATACTGGATCATACTTTGATTTATTTATAAAAAGCTAAATTAATCGCATTCAAATATGTATTTGGAAAACATATTTAAAAATTTATTCATCTATGTTCTAAAAATAATTTCCAGATCACTGAAGATGCAATTTCACTAATAGTTTATTTTCAAAATCATGCGATTTTGACTTTCTCAAACCTAAAGGCTTTGTCGGCAAATTCTCCTCTGAAACTGTATAAGTATAGATACTTTCTCACGCTTTCTCTTTTCGGCTTGTTACCTTCCTAACCAGTATCCTCGCGCATTTGTGACGGATTTTAAAATAGCAGCTTTTATAATAAGTATAAATTGAGCGATTTCATTCAGTATTGAAGAATAAAAGTTGGTAAAAAATTTACTGTCCGCTTCCTCAAAAATATTTTACATGTATATTTTGAACTCTTTTCAGTACTTTATTTATCCACCTAAGTATTTTATTTTCTATACTCTTCAATAAGATGGCACATTCTATTTTAGGCATATTTTATTATTTTGATTCAAATGGAAATCTGTTGAATACTTGACTTATCTATGTATTCGAAGTAATTTTAATACTGAATTATAATCTTTATGCATGCTTTATTTTTTTTCTCACAAACTTATAAAATTCGATAAATCGATCCTCGTATGACATTCGCGCAAAACAGTTAAAACACAGAGTGCATCCAGAGATCTGCAAACATTTAAAAATGAAATTCAAAATCAATTCACTGGCGAAGAAAGGTGTATTCTTTTTATTAGAATTCATAGTTCAGAATTTTCACTAAAACTTAGATTTGCATTTTTCATAAAAAAGGGCTGCATCTTTACAAGCAGCATAAAACCTCAAAACACACACACACACACACACACACACACACACACACACACACACACA
>JAOUZG010027273.1:1612214-1627716 GCA_026289955.1 Argiope argentata | reverse complement strand
TTGCCCATGCTTCCGAGTCCCATAGCAATACCGCCAACTTCAGATCGATAAATTCAATTTAAAATATCCGTTTGCAGAAAACTGCTGCAGTTGTTTAACAGACACATAAAATAGCTCAAATAGATCTTTTTGATTCATTTAATAAGTCGACAGTTCGCTAATTTAAATAAATTAGCTGAAAATACGAAAAATTATCCCAGTATTATTTACTGTTAATACAGAATTAAATTTGAAAAGTTCATTTTGACTCAGAAATTTAAAACGAAACGAAACAAAATTGATATTGCTCTCATGGTAATACAATCAAGGCGCTTTTGAAATCAGGCCTTTTTGATAAATCACGCAGATGGGGATTAGAAAATATTTGATATTTAAAATATAATTACTTGAATTGTTTCTATAATTGTAAAGAATAAAATAATGCAGTCGATTTTCACCTCATTTCCCGAGGAACTAGAGAAAAGAAATTTTGTAGATAGAGTATTCTCGTCGATAGTGCACTATTTTAAAATTTTGAAGTCATAACAATGGCGCCACCTGACATAGAACTAAAGTAACATCGGGATTGTTGATTGAAAAGTAAAAAATAATTAGAATATTTTTTATCATTGAAACTAAATGCGTTTTAAAAATCATTTTTAATTAAATTATTTTTAGCTAGATTTATATTTAAACTAATTAATGAATACTGAAAGTTCTGTTTCAATACGAAATCAAAACTGCTAAACTGCAGTTGTGTTAAGTAATTATAATTAATATAAATATTTAATTTAAAAATTATTGATTTTCGCAAGAATCGAACTCGCATTCTTCACCTTTACGTGAAAAATGCTGTAATCCTCGCATTTTATCTGTCAATTTCAATTTTCATTGCAAACTGCAAAAACTCATTTTAGTGTCATCCACTGCAAGTTTAAAAAAAGGTATTTGAAATTGAGTGGATAAAAGAAAAGTATGTTATTAACAGCTTTTTAACACACACACACACAGAGAGAGAGAGAGAAAGAGAGAGAGAAAGAGAGAGAGAAAGAGCTTTAATAGAAGAAATTGAAAAGCAAAGGTGAGTAAAAATTTTTGTATTCAATTTTATTTCTGATTTATTGATTCTGAGATAAACCTTATAGAATTTTTGATTATGATTATGAAAAATATAACACATGATAATTACAACAGTAGTTTCCGGTTAACAATCATCACCTCTAATTACATAGAAATATTTGGTAATTGATATTTTACTAAGCACACAGTAGCTTAAACACCATATACAAAATTTAAATTTATTAAAAAATCATCTGATTTTAACATAGACAAAGCTTTTTTTATAATTTTTTTTGTCTCCAAACAATCGTCAATACGTATTCAAGTTAAACAAAATTTCTTCACTTTATCGTTGTGTCAGTTATAAAAAAGTTAATAATAATCGTCAAACTCCAACTCGTAAATCTCGTGCTCGTGATTCAGCATACATTGAAAACAAATCTATAAAATATCCATAAAAGCAGAATTGTCTGTTCACAGTAAAACTCGTATTTTGAGGGGAAAAAACCCGAGAAATGTTGAAAAGAATTTTTTCGAACTGTCAAACAAAGGATGATAAAGAAAAAACGATTATTCTAAAAGGTCTAAATACACGGAATATGGATTTACAGCAGTTTTTTTTGTATAATGCAGGTGATATATTCTGCGTTATACAAGAAATACACTATCTTTCCAATTCATTTCCAAATTTGAATTACAAATATTGCTAAAATTTTTTGTCCTAATGCTTAAACTTTAGGATAACATTTGCAAGTACCTGACGCGTTCAGATATGACTAAAAATGATTCAAACCGCTTTGATTGTTGGACCCACATTCACTAAATTTAATTAAATAATTTTTGGATAGTTGGTGTCATTAAAAAGATTTAATACGATTTTTCATCAAAAATTAATTAAAATCTCAATGTTTAATATTCGAAATTAAAATTTCACAAACTTCACATATATAATCGCAAAAAATTATTAAAAGATAGAGATCGAAATATTATTAAATAATTTCGTATAATTACTTTTATTAAAAAAATATACAAATTTAATAAGAAAAATAAGGAATTTATAGGATTTTTTAAAAAAAGTTTTAATAATATCTATATTATTCTCTTTTTTCCCTAATGATTTAATAGTTTTGCATTTGATCTTTAATTAATAAACTAGGTACTTACGTATAAAACCGTCGACGCCAACGAAATCAACAAAATGGTGAACGACAGTTAATGTTTGAACAATTTTTTAAACAATGGCGGTTTTTTTTGCCACTATTGACGGTTTAGCAACTCATTAGCGACGCCTTCAAATCTGGCGATATAGATCGATGGTCTAATATGTAAGTGCCATAAATTAGTTATTTTCTAACAGTTTAATTATTTTCTCTAATAATTTAATATAGATATTTTTTCCCTATTTTTAAAATTTTTTAGAACATACTATTAAATTTATGTCATAATACTTTCCAATAATTCAGTCATCTCCTTTATTACAAATGAGCATGCAGTCGATAGAAGAGAAGTAGAACAATAGATTTTGAAACTGGCGACTTCCGTGTTCGAGACTCAACAAAGCTTCCCCCCCCCCCCTCAACTGTTTAATGTACGTACATTAACATTAAGTACATTTAATGTACGTACATGTTGCGTACATTAAACAATCGGGAGAAAATGCCAACCTTTTGATATGGTGAAGGAATTCGGAAGGAAAGGTGAAAGCTTGGGCATATGGGTATGCTTTTCTCATATGCCAACGGTGCGAAATTTAGAGATTCAGGTCTCCTTAAAACGGATGTAAATATAAAAAGATTATACATACATTTTACGTCGATTTTAAATATATTTTTCTACGTATGATATATTTGTTGTAATTAATAAGCGTTAAAAAATTGTATAAAGACAGACTAAAACTAAATCATTACCAGTCTGAGATGTTTCAGATGAAAGGTTCCGATCTCCCTTAATCTTCCTACAGACAATGTATTTTGCCACCCATATAAGAATCAAACAACAGCTATGATACAATGAGACAGCAATGGTATTTTATATGGCATCGCAATTAAGCGAACAACTTTGCTTTTGTATATAAAAAAACATGAAAATGTCAAATTTTTCTTCAACACGGGACAATTTATCACCTCCCCCCCAAAAAAGTTTATAAATAGCATTATACTAATTCACGTCGTATGAACGGTATTATATGATTGGATTGGATTAGATTGGTTTGGTTCAACTAAATCAATTTCCCATTTGAAAGAAACAATGGGCTATTTTGGGACGGATCTTGTAATTTTGAACTACGGCAGACGACAAGGAGGACACCTGAGCTGACAACACCATTAGCAAACTTCAGTACCACATATATATATAGGCGAATGTTTGGCCCTGTCAGGATTTACAGCATCAAATTCGTTAACACGACGATTTTTTGATTAAATCAGGTGATTCTAATTAATTAAACCTGAAACCTTAAAGCAAAGACTTGACCACAAAATTAGAACGGCCTCGGTGTTTTACACGAATTATGGCATACGAAAATGAATCATGTTGGTGAGATAAGCTTCAAAGAGAAAAATATGAATTTATTAAAGGAATCGTCATACGTAATTTTTTTAATTTTTCTAAAACTATTTTTCAAGTCTACTTTCTTTTTATTAATTTTGTATTTTACAACTATAATTGTGAAGAAAATACTATTTCGATGCTAAAACGAGGCTAAGGACTATATTTCCACTATATTAAATAATTTGATACTTTTAAATTTAAAAAAACCTTATGGAAAACTTTTTTTATAAATCACATGTATTTTTAAATGTGCCTTTGATAAATTTGAAAGGTTAAATGTACGTCAATATGAGATTTTTCTATTATCCCTTAAAGTTTGTTTAGATTCAATTCGAAATTAGCTATCTTGTGGTGAATTTGAGAAAAAGAAAACCTTACAAAATTCTACCATAGGAATATATTATGAAATTTACTACAGACGATTCATTAAAAGTTAAAAAACAGTACTTTAAAAAAAAACGGTAAAAGTAAGTACACAACAATTATTTTATTAAAGAATCTAAATATCAAAGAAACATACCGGATTCTACAAATAGTTATATTTATTGCCAGCTATTTTCCACATCACAAGAAAGAAAATTCCAGATCATTCATTAAAATTTAAAATGCTATGCATGATATGAAAATTCCATTTTCCCATTCCAGATTTTTGATAAAATTGTTATGTATGTTAATGATAAATATATGAATTTAAATATAAATTAAACATATGAATAAAATTTTTGAAATTTATAGTTATTTTAACCTTTTTTACTCGTATGTCTCAGCGTATGCGACATCAAGTAGTATGTGTCATTAAATTCGAGAGCAAAGGGTTAAATGCGTAAATACACACACACAGAAAATGAATAGCATGTTAGCCAGTACTTTAAGTCCTCATTTCTAAAGGAAACTAGCTTTGTGTTGATTAGGTATCGTTAACTACAAGAAACAAACTTAAACCGCGGTTTCGGGATTATTGCACGCGCATTCCTTGGCAACTTTTGAATTCAAAAGCATCAAACGACTGCCAAACGAGGGATAAATAATTCAATTCAGGCCGGGTTTTATGACGCTTCCATTATTAAAATGAATGCTAATCCGGTTCTGGAAATAGTTAAGGAAACTGAAATAGCGCCGGAATGAGCGCCAACCACACGACTTTTGAGATAAATGGCTTTCGTTGCGTTCAGGCTGGATTAATGATTTTACGAGAGAAAGTATCCGTTTCGTATATTCATAGAGACCAAAAATATGTTATATTTAGAAAACTTGTAAAATATATTATTACACATTTTCAAAGGAAAGTCGAAACATAGATTTCCAAATACTAGTTATCAAGTATAGGGTGCAGCGATTTATATTACCATCTTTGACTTCATCTAGTCAATTTGAATACAGACAACATTAGTTAGTAAAATTGTTAATTTAATTTAAAAATGGCGGTCTTTACTTATCAGCATATAAAGAAGACTTACTGTAATCGGAAAATATTTGACGTTGTGATCTTTACCACGTCAGTGGGTCCGGAAACGAAAACTTTTTTTCGAGCCCTGAAAAGTTTCAAATAGGGACAAGCCCCAAATATTTATTAGATTGTGACATGTTTCCTTTTTTTTTTGTCCATCTGTTGGTATGTTAATGCTATAACTCTAAAATGGAAAGAATTAAATGTTTGAAATTCGATACGTGTTTTAGGATTAAAATTGTAATTTTCAGTAATATTTTGGCCGACAACCATCAGTGCGGAGATAGTTTTAACTCTCCATTTAAAAGCAATAACAGAACTGCTTAGAAACAGATCTCGTTATTTTGAACCATGATCAAATAGCAATGACAGCACCTGATCTGGCAGATAACTCTCCCAGTTTCGCCCAGCACGAGCGGAATGACATTTGATCTTGATTTAATGCGCCCCGGACCCCATTCACACGGTAGTCTTCTTCGATGCAGTCGGATCCCGAACCCAGAACTCCCTGATTCCATAGCCGAAACCTTATGCAGTTGACCCCAGTTTCCGTTCAAGAGGAATCAATTGAACGTACTGCATGGGTAGTAAGGAGGAGACACGGAGTTTAATGTACTGCATGGATATACATTAACATATGGCTTATTCACCAGAAATGGACATTTGTGATAAATTCTAAGGAAGAGTTGTGCTCCACCTGACTGTTTATATTTGTATTGGTAGAAACGTAAGATGAAAAATGAAGCAGTTCTAGAAAAGAAAATTGAAGGAGTAGGCTCGTCATCACAAAATGCATATTGTTATTATTTTTGAATCAAAATGGTTGATTGAAATTTTAAAAAAAATCATTAATTTTTGCATCGTAATATCCGAACTTATTACAGAACAAAATTAATTTTTACATCACATAAAAATAAATAAAAAGTAATAATATTTTCAGTGATACTAACATTTTATTTTTAATGAAATTAAAAAAAAATATTAGCCAATTATATTTATTTATTTCGCACAAAGTGAAAATAAATTTAAGCTGAACGAACACATTATAACAGCGTTTTAAAAAAAATCTGCTTTTGTCAGTGCACTGCCATAACGTTGTCAAAAACTCAAATTGAAAGATTAAGTTAATTCTTAGAGGAAAATATACGAAGGTAAATTTTAATGCTCAGTACTTGCTTGTTAATATAAGTATCTAACGACATGTGTAACGAATAGCCGAGTTAAAAAAAAATCTCTCCTTTTGATTTAAATTATTTTTAGTTATGGAATCAAACATTCCATGATTTATTTACATTACTTTCTACCGGGTTATAACAAAAGGTAATTTAAATGATATTTGAACTCGTAACAATTTTATATCTATGGTGATTTTTTATATTCATCTCTGAAGGACTAAATACGGTTTATATTGCCAGTAATTTTTTTCAGCATTAAAAAAATTAGTAATATTTGAATTCGTTACGATTCGTTTTTAGTAATTAAATTTGATTTGCGTGTTCAAGGAGTTTTTAATTAATTTAATTCCGAGTTTTTAATGTTTATTTTTTATATTTTTATAAATTTATACTAAAATTGCATTATTTATTAATACTCTTTCTGCTTAAGCAACCTGCCAAAGCCAACGAAATTTGTTTTTACAACAGCTTTTATTAATTAATACATGGCAATCGGATCAAATATATCGTGAACAGGATAATAAGCAATTTAGATGGATACATTGGGGATAACAGCCATAGCTGTTATAAATCCCAATACCTTACTTCTTTCAAATTCATTAATAGATGGATACAATATCTAATTCATAAAGATATGAATAAATTTTAGTTATAATAATTAATAAAATAAGGAAGAAAGTAATGAAAACAATGACGCAGCAAATGAACAAATTGAAAAGGTAGGTATAGTATTAAAAATTTAACTTATACATTTTAAAAAAAATCGTTATCAAATATTTTTTATGTAATGACAGCTAAGATATTCCAACCTTTACGGTATTATTATGTTAGCTTCAATTATGCCGTGATTTCTCATGATTTTTCGATGACTTACTCGATTAAGTGTAAGTAGGAAAAGTATCGTTCAATCATTGAAAGAAAAGACTTGCACTTATAATTTAATAAAAATACTTTATCTAACATAAAATCCTTCCTTATCTTTATTTAAAATAAAAATGAAAATTCTTATTTAAAAGCTCCGGCAATTTTACCAGACAAATGCATTAAGGAGAATGTTCAAAACACAATTAAAAAAGTAGACACATAAAACATAATTTTACGAAAATATTTTTTACATTTTTTCTCTACGTCTCTATTTATATAAATAAAAAATGACTTGGATTTTTATTTTTCGCTTAAGTCGTCTATCATCTATTCATTACCTGACGTCAAATACACGTGTTTCCCTAGATTGCTCTTCTATAAGAAAAACCTTTCACGCTTTTTTCATTGTAAAACATGAAAATCATTTCAGCTAGCATATAGTTGAGAGAATGGAATATTTCAAAAGAATAAAACCTTTCTTTTTCTCATAGAATTTCAATGAAATAAGATATAAACGCATTAGGTAGAAATAAACCGAGGCACTTTTCTCAATGCGAACTTCTTTTTTCCGTTAAAAAAATAGACGCTTAAAATTTTATTCTTCCGTTTCCTTACTTTTACAAAATCGACAATTTCTAGCAATAATTCCAAAGATAAATGTGTGTTTTTTTCATTCGTTTCCAAATCATCTGACTAATTCCACCCCCCCCCCCCAAAAAAAAAAGGATGTGGGAGTTGTATTTTGTAGCCAACGACAAACACCCGCAACCCCAAATACTATCAAAATAGAAATTGAATCGCTAAACTATTTGATTTTGAACATATTTAAGATTGTCAACAATCTAATGGGATTCTAATTTTAGTATTTTCAGTCTTCTAGGCAGATGCAAGAAAAAACTGCCATTCCTTCTTCGACAGCAGGGGGAGAATGAGGGAGGGGGACTTTGAAAGGGAGGAATTCTTTTAGGCAGACGATTTTTCAGGACTACCAATGCATACTATGAAACAGCAGTTATTTTCCCAATGCAAACGATTTGAAGCGATAGTAAAATTCATAATTTTAACCAGTTTTAAATGCTTTTTTAAATACAGAAATTATTTTCATGAATTTAAAATTTGAAATTAAAATAATAAAATTAAAGGTAATAAATAATTAAAAAGATAGATTTGAAAAGATTAAGATGTTTTATTGATTTTTTTTTGTTGTAATGTTTCTTGTTTTTGAAGGTTTCCATACTTTAATATTTACTGCTTTTTTGATAATCAGTTTCAGTCTTTTAGATCGTTAAAACTTAGGGTAAGATAATTAAAATAATTCTTTTAAAATAGTTTGCAAAATTTAACTAAACCTTTGCAGTTGGAAATATAATTCAATGCATAATGATTCTCTTAATACATGAACATGTTTATTACGCCAAAAAATAAACACAGCAATTGTTTTAAACAGTTTTCTTTAAAAAAAGAATCTGCAACAATTTAACATTCTGCAGGCATTTTTAACAAGTTTATATTATATATATATATATAAGGTCAAAATGAAGTAGCATCTGGAATGGTACATCATTCAAGACATTCGACTGCAAAGGGTTAAAAAATTATATTTACTAAGATCATATTATTAACAAATGCCCCCATTTAATCAGAAATATATTAATTTTCTATTAACTAATTAGTCAATTATTCGTATTTAATAATTACTCAAGATAGCATTTCAGTTAATCAAAATTTATTATTGCTCATTAGATGTTTTGATTTATAAAGAATACATTTATAGCATTAAATAAAGAATTTGGTTTTTCTTACTATGCAATCCCCTACAGAAAATGAAGCTCATAAATTACAATTTTAATGCAGAGAGAAACACATACTTCATATTTTACGCTAATGAAAAAGTCCGATCAATCTCGTGAACGAAACATTCTGAAAAACATTTAACAGCCGTTTTTCCCAAAAGGGGAGAAATCCGAGGGGAGGGAGGAGATGTACAAAATATCCCTTTAAATCGACTTTTTCCCTGTGTGCTGATAAGAGACCAGGACGGCATTTGCATTTTTTCCTAATTTAACGTTTGGGTGCAAAGCAAAAGCTCCTCCACCATTCTCCAGAAAGAACACCTGCAACATGCACCAGTTCGAATGTCATAATTGGTGCCAAGATAGCGAATGCACAAATCAATTTTAAAATTCCCTAAAACCAACTTATCTTTACTATTTTTTCCCCTTGCTATAGCTGAAAGGAAATGATAAAGTGAGCGTCCCAAATTTTTAGCTTCTTTTTTATTTCTATTTTGTTCTCGAAATATATGGACGGATTGCGAAATGCATGTTTTTGATCTGGTAATAAATTTTACTCTCGCATCTTATTTTATTCAGCTTGTATTTCAACTGTTAAATTTATTTTTATAGCGTTATACTAAGAATTTTTCTGAAGCTTTATTTTGAAATAAAATTAAAAGATGGAAACAGTCAAGGGATAATATAAAAGTAAACAATACTTACGCATTAGACCGTCTATTTCAATCGCCAAATTTGAAGGCGTCGGCAATGAGTTGCTAAACCGCCAATAATGGCAAAAAAACGCCATTATTTAAAAAACTGTTCAAACCTTATCTGTCGTGCGCCATTTTGTTGGTTTCTTTGGCGTAGACGGTTTTTTGCCAAATCTGATTCCGTCGCCAGTGAGTTACTTAAACAATGGCGACCGTTGGCGTCGACGGTCTAATACGTAATTACCAAGTAAATTAAATTATTCCGTCTTATTGGCAAATCTTGTATCTTCATATTAGAATTAAATGATTTAATTTTAATTTTGGTTTGCTGAATTATATTTGGATAAAAAATAATTTTAAATCCGGACTAATTGACTTTTTTACAATTTTGGCGCAGAATCAGGGCCAAAAGAGATTATTACATTATATAGAAGGGATATACACATTTTGAAAGGTTACTCATTAGCAGTTCTTTATTAACTAGTCTCAATTAAAAGGACTCACTAAATTTATTTAACCCAAAATGATTAGGTCAGTATCCACTAGACGAAATCAGTTCAAAATTTAACATGATTTTAAAAATTAGCTTCTGAAACCGAATACCAAAGTCTATTAGTTTATGCGTTAACACTTTATAGTTAAGTAAAGTTTCACTTGGATAGACTAACAGACTTCCTCAATTGGATACAAATTTATGAAATTAAAAATCACATTTCTTCTAACTTCATAGACTTAATTTGGAAGTTTTTGAATTATTGATACAGATAGACATAATTCTTCTAGACAAATAGATATATTTCTTAAAATATGTTATTCAGATAGAGAATTCTAAAATGCAGAGGCGTTCAAATTTTTAGCAATATTTTGACGAATACTCTCTTTTCTCTTTATAACTGCAGACAATAAAGATTGAAATGAAATCTGCTATGCATATTTCAATGTATCATGTCAGAGCATAATTTCTTGAACGGCCAAGCAACCACGTGGTCGTGCAAGTTAAATTATATTTTTATTTATTTTAATTGTTTCACTGAATGATTTACTTTAGTAATGCAAACGATCCAAAGTACTTTTTGTAAACAGTAAAAGCGATACTATCACATTTCCTATTTATTTCATTCCATATGATCACGTGCACAAAACGACATTTTTCTAGGTTTTGTTTGCTGCAGTCATTAACTTAGTTTTTTTAATCAGAATTTTTGTAAATGCGATGAAAACACGTTATTACAAGCTGATTTTTTGAGATGCTCGTGCAGATAATAAAATTTTTATTTTTCGCCTATGGATTTTTGTTGACGCCAGAAAACCTCATCCCCAAAACGGGATCATGTTCTGATATGATAAAAGGCAATATTTCATTACACATATTATATATAGTGCATATGTAATGATATCTTTTAATCTAATTTAAATTTTAATTAATCAATTAATTTCTATTCGAAACTAGTCCATATTAACTCCATTCTAAATTGGCCTCTTATTTCCTGACCCAATTCCACTCTTTTTTTTTATTTGCTTTTAAAACTCACTCCATAAAACTGCTGATCTCAGTATCTCAGCAGGTTCTTATCTTCTTCTTATCTCCATCATTATCTGGCGAAGTCAGACCAGATCAAATAAACCGTTGACTCTGAGATGGTCGGTGAATGTCCAAGGAGATGAATAAATATCTCCTACACTGAGATCAAGGATGTGAGGTTCTTATGCTCTGAATGAAGGCATAGAAACTTTTAATAGTAACAATATTCTTTTAAAGATATCAAAATTTCCCTATGCTAAATCTACACGTGTCGAAGAAATCCCAATCAAAATCTCACTGTAAAATCATTAAAGGGAAATTTTTTTTTCTTTTTCACTTCTAGTCCTGCTTTGTCATATAGACTGACGCATCTTCCTTTTCTTTCATATAATATGCCTCCCGCGATGAAATAAATCGAAGTTTAAAGTTTTCAAAAGTTTTTTCTATTAGGACATCCAACTGCTAAAATATTGATGATTAACGAAGGATGCAGTGGTACTTTCTTCTACTCGGCTTGGAAAAGACATGCAATTTTTTTTCACCGATTTTGGACGGTTTCTGCACTTCTAAATTCGCGGTCCAATTCGTCCTAGAGTTGTTCTATAGGATTCAAGTTTGGACTCTGTGCAGCCTAATCCAGTCGATTCACCCCATTGTCATCAAACCAGTTTATGATGGACCTCGAAAGATGAGAAATAGCATTATCATTCTTGAAATAAGAATGATCTAACCCGTAAGTTGTGGTATGTTGTGTTAAGTTAGTTTGTTAAGTTGTGGCCATCAAAATGGCCACAACTTAAGAAAAACACTGTTGTCTAGAATAGTGAATTAGGAGTCGGCGTTGGGGCTTACCATGAATTGGAATCAAGGGTCCCAGTCCATGCCATGAGAAACATCTCCTCCCCCTACAACAAATTTTTTTATAGAGAAAATGCATTCTGACAAAAAGTAGTCTCCATGCATACACCAATCCCAGGCTCAGCCAGCAATCAGGTAGAGATTGCACTTTAGATTCATCACTCCAGAGAACCCGTTTTCGTCCATCTGCGGTCCCATTTTGACGCATCTTGCCCAATTCAACCGAGCAACGCAAATGAATGTTGCAATGGAAGGCTTACAAATGGCAGAACGTCCATGGAAACAAAGGAAATGCGCTTCCCTGCGGATGGTATTTGTCGGGAAAAAAATCACGGGTGCTTGTGGGAACTCTTGGAGTATGTGAGCCATCGGTTTGGTGCGTTGTTTTCGAATTTCGTTGGACAACACACATCAGCCTCTATTTCTTAGTTTCATGGACTGGCCGGGTCAAATTCCATTCCAACAATCGTGCATAATCTTCCAATTCTTAATAATAAAAGCCACCGTACATTCTGGAATGTTTAACTCATTAGACATGTCCCTTAAGGGCCGGTATTTCTATGATATCCGACAATCATGCTTTTCTAGAAATCATGCAGCTCTGGCTTCTTGATTGCGACTAATGCAATGCTGTTTACTACACGATGTTTAAATACAGGCTTCAAGGACATCAGGACAGCAGATATTCTCAATCGCATGAGTATCAAACTGCTTATCGATAGATTATAAATAATGTGTATATAATACTAGTAGTGCCCCCCGCACGGTGTTTCCCGTGGTATAGCATCCAAGAAGAAAAGTGAGCTTTAAACTTAAGTCTAACCTCCACCCGATATGACATGGGCATGTTATGAAACATAAAAAAAATAAAAATATCTTTACAAACGATCAAAAATAGCCACAAAACAATTTTTTTATCGTACCCATTCAGAAATATTTAGACTGTTAGAAAAAGTACGAATGTGATATGTCCGTAGACGATTTTTTATAGCACATATTCAGAAATATTTAGACCGTTACAAATGTAAAAATATATGTCCGAAGACAAAATACATGTGATTATTTAGAAGTTCGATTTCCTTCTTTTCCGCATACTGAGATTTGAATATCTGTTTAAAATCAAATATAAACAAAGAAATGTATCGCATACCCATACCACAGCTCTTGCTATTTGCACATGAGCTGGTTTAAGCTTTCGCGTATGCGCGGATAAAATAAAATCTGAATTACAAAACTCCCCTTTTTGTTTTGAGATTATTTTGATAAACCAAAACTTTCCCCAATAAATTCTCAGCAAAATGGTATAAAAATCTCCAATATCCGTTAACTATTTCTTGAGTTTTTTTGGTTCCAAAATATAGACGCTTTCAGGAGACTTCATTTTATACTCTGTATAAATGCATTATTAATTTAATTGAAAATTATTCTGCAGCTCTGATTATTAAAGATGTTTAAGTACTCATAAGAAAAAAATTAATTCATCATTTTTTAGCAAACACTTGAAAGAATTTAGAATTAAGAACACATCTGAGTAAAGAAATATTTCCTTTAGTCACGATTAGTATTACAAAACATTGCCACGATTCAGCGAAGCATTTCTGCGAAGGAAATAGCATCGAACAACAAGATCCAGATTTCTCCGTACGAATGCACCGACAGACACCGTTCACAGAATGTTTCATTACCGAATTTATGAGAGGATTCATCGGAAGACACCCCGTCCACACGAACGACTTAAATAAGATCACAAACAAGTGTGACTGTCGGGGAGGAGCATCTCGGAGTCACGGAAGAGAAATAATAATCAGAGACACAACTCTGGCATCAGAGCGAAAATAGCCACGGAGCTCTCCTCGGCGACAACAATGGTTATTGATGATGATATAGCTTGTTTTGTATCACAGTCATAAAATCTTTGAAACTCGAGAGACTAAAAAGAAAGACAACCCGCTTAAAAGCGACCCATAACAAAGAAAGGATACGATATTTTGTAACAATTATATAATCATATATTTCATAGTTTAGTATCAATAAAATGAGATAAAAAAAACAAGTGACATAAAAAATTTGAAGTTAATTCCCATTTAGATCAACAAAAAAATTTTTTTATATCGGTTAATTTTTCTTAAATAAATACAATTAATAAATAATTTATTTAAAAAAACTATTGATTTTCACAAGAATTGAACTCGTATTCTTCACTTTCAAGCGAAAAATACTGAAATTCTCGCATTTTACCGATTGAACTACTGTCTGTCGATTTCAATTTTCATTACAAACTGCTAGAACTTATTTAAAGACTTACATTTAATTAAGGAATAAACATTTGAAAAAAAAATGTGTTAACATCAAGTGTCATCCCTTATAAGTTTTTAAAAATGTATTTAAACTTGAGTGGATGAATTAAAAGTATTTTATTAAAGATTGAAAATTTTTAACAAAATAAATGTGAACTAACAGTCGGAATTTGAAAAACCCCTGTTATAAGAGTTAGGTGTATTAAAGTGGGGAAAAAAGCAAGACATGATGGTTTCTAAAGCATACAGTCGAAGTTAGGCGGTGTAAATCTTTCTTCAGTCTATAACTTCAAAGATATTGTAGATATCGAATCACTTAATACAAATTTATTAGCTGTGAAAAAACTATAATTCTTCTGAATTGAAATTTTATTTCAATTATAAGGAGATTATTGATAAATGAAAATTTCGAGTCAATTTTCGCAATGTGTCAACATTTTTACACTTCTTACAGCAAATCACTCGCAGCCACGAGAATAAATTTCTTTCAGGAAGAATTTCATTTGCAAAAAAATTCTTTTGTGAACAATACAGTCAGCCACAACAAATCCTGCCGATACTGCAATTTTCAGTGGTGGGCGACTGTACACAAGAAGAAACCTATCACTCGCCGCTTTACATTGAATTGGGCAGAGAAATCTATCCAATTAGTTCAAATATGACCAAATTGGTAAGTTCAAATCTAATTTAAAAAAATAAACGAATGATATATTTTTTTACGAAGGAACAAGTAAATAAATCCAAAATTGGTCCATTTCTTTTAGAAAGAATGTCATTCGCAAGAAGTTTCTTTCGTGAAACTATCAGACAGTTTTTACGACCCTGTTGTCACCCAAAAACATAACTTTTTCTTGCTATAATCTTAGAACAGATAAAAATGAAAGAAGAGATTTAAAGTTTAAAATAATATTTTCAGTGTCTATTTTAGATGATTCCATTCCATGAGCATTTGGGGAAAGTAGTGCGTTCATGTTCTTGTGACAGTGGGGAGGATCAAATCAATGAGGGTGGGGGAAAACGTCTAGGGTGAGTGGAAATTTTATAACTTCAAGCGAGGAAAATTCGTAATTTGGTAGAACATAAGAAATTATCGATTCACCTTTTTGAAACGGCCCATGAAATTTTCCAGAACAGTCGATTAACCTCTATCACCACTATTTTCAGTCTGACTAGTCATTTAGAAGAACGTATCTATTTCGCGTTCTTGTTAGTTTCTCTCGTATTCTTACTATAGAACAAGTATATATTATATATATATATATA
>JAOUZG010027273.1:1571012-1607612 GCA_026289955.1 Argiope argentata | reverse complement strand
AGTGATTCCCATGTTCTGGAATATTGTCGTGTGCTGCTAGCATATCGACTCACTTTTGTTTTCAGATTGACTACCGGTCAAGGTGATTCCCATGTTCTGGAATATTGTAATAGCATATAGCTGCTAGCATATCGCTAATCATCGCAAAAAGAATTTGATAAGTATCTTTTATGTTATTGTTTATTTTGATTCTTAAGTACTTTTCACTTATTACAGTAAAAGTAATTATAATTTACATAAATCATTTTAGAAAAAGCAACGGCTTTCTTAATCAAGAATTGTAAATTTGATTTTTTTGTTGTTTGTGTGTATTTTGAATTGATTATTACATCCTCCACAGTTTTCACTAAGTGTATATTTTATATGATATATGTAGAACAAATTGATAACATTTAAATATGTGAGTTTCGATTCTCACTCTCAGAACGGAAATTATTTTTCCCCTCCTCTCAGTTAAAAGAAATAAAACCGTAGACGCAGATGTGCTGGCGTCACATTTTATGAATGAGTAAGCTGTTTTTCTTTTATTTTGTTTTGCTACTTTCGAATATGCTCATGAATAAATATGACTCATGCTATCAGTGAAAATTGTTTTATTATCTTTATTGGTTAATAACGCCGGAAATCCTTTTGAGAACTCTATTCTGTTTCATATAATCGCAAACAATTTTTTTGCCTAAATGAATATTTGTTTCTGTTTTGATTTTGCACAATACTTCGAGAATTCTTTTAAAAGTTATAAAAAAAAGAATAGTACATGTTTTGCGTTATCATTTCTAGTAAATGATATTTTAGTAAATGTGTTATTAACAATTTCCTGGTTGTAACTAAAATTTACAAGCAATATTATTTTGATGAGTATTAAGTTAAGAGTTTAATTGTCTGAGTACTTTCAATTTAAATTGCTATTGTACCACTTTTGATATTAATTGATTTTGTTTATAAGTATTATCTCAGTCTGTTTAAAGATACGATTGATACTCATTTTAAACTATGAAACTAAACATTTTTATGTGATCCACATTGAAATTCAACTACAATAATTTTTTTTCTTTTCTTTTCAAACATTGATTCTATTTTGTGTATTAAATTTTACTTGTTAAAGTTTCAGTTGAAAATACATTCAATTTTCTCTATCACTTTTGTTTAAAAGGAAAGAACATAATGTAGTAAAATTTTTATAATTGTATGTTACGACAAAAGTATATAACCAAAAGTGTTGAAATTTTGTCCTTGTTCTTGATGTACATCTGTTTTTGTATATGATTAGATATTAATTTTGTGCTGGACCTTGTTAGAACTCGCCAAAAGTTTTCTTATTTTAGTTTTAATGCATATTCCTTGTATGTGAATGTAAATAGTTTTAGGACATTTTATATCAATTTTCCGTAATCCTCATGAAAGACTACAACTCAATGATCTGTTGAGAAAATACGAGAATAATTTTCAGCTAGGGGGAGAAGCTACGCCATTTATTGAATACCGCCAGGCATGGAAAGAAAAACTGCCCATGATTAGATTTGCATTGAATACCGCCAAGAGTGATTCAGCTGGGCACTCTGCTGCATTTCTCCAATTCGCACGTGACCTAAGAACTATAGATGATGTCAAACACGACATAAAAGCCGTAATAGAAAATGACAACTTCGTTCCTGAGATTACACCATATTTAAAAAGGTTCGCAAGAACGGTACAACAAGTACGAGAAAGAGTTGAGAAACACCAAGATAAACAAAAACGGTATGCTGATAAGAAACGTAAAGATACTCCAAAATTTGTTCATGGTGACAAAGTCTGGGTTACTCTCCACCCTGTTAGCAAAGGCTCATTGAAGAAAACTAGCAAATTCATGCCTAAACGGGACGGTCCTTATATGATAGTGACTGCAAGGTCGCCAACAACTTACGATATTGCCGATCCCAATGAACCAGACAAAATTCTCGGTAAATATCATGTTTCAGCCTTGAAACCTTATCAAGAACGAAATAAGTTTCAAATATCAGGCCGGGTAGCTCCAGTAGCTCCTCTTAGAAAAAGAGGACGGCCAAGACTTCCGCCACCTGACTTCTTGCCGAGACGGCCACGAAGAAGTCAGAGGGGGAGGATATAACGGAACTGTGGCAACGTCACCTAGAGGAAACATCAGCGCCACCTAGATCAGTATCCACCTAGGCCACCATAGCCAGTCGACCTCCAGCCAACATAGAAAGAGCGTCTCGAGTGAGGATTGTCTTTTGTTTTTCGTAAATGTCTTAATTGGTTTCGTTATGTTGTCCCTTATGTTATATAACTGTTTGTGTATGTGTTTATGTTTAGTGAATGTCTTCAAATAAATAATGTTAAAAGCTAGTCGTGGTAGTTATTGAAGACAAACGGTTATATAGTGAAATAATTTTCACAATCGAGTGAACATGCGTACAAGAAAAAAAAAGCAGGTAGATGGATAAACTTAAGCATACAGATTTATTATTGGATCAGGACCAAATTTTGAACCTTCTGTTGGTTTGTACCTAAAAGTATAGTAATGTGATTATTCAAAAACACATACAAATAAAATATCCGATCCCTCTCCCCAACATTATAGATCCGTTTCAAATTTTCAATTCAAGGGTGAAAAGAAAAACACCAAATTCATATTCCATTACTTTTATTATCCTTTACATTTACACCACATTGTCATGAAAATATTCCCATTGGTTAATTTCAAAATCCATTGCTACTAAAACTCACTAACAGATGGCGACTGTGGTATAGAATCAAAATTTCATTAATGTATAACTCTCTCCTCGTTATAATTATTTTCATCCATAAGTGATAAAAATACTCTTCGAAAACACAAAAAAATAATGTATTCTGTGATAGGCTTCCACGATTTTAACAATTTCTTCCCCCATAATTACAGTATTTAGTCATAATCTCTCATCATTCGGTAAGAAAATACCTAATCGGGCGCTGGCTAATGTAGAATCGCGACTAACGTAGAATCGAATGATTATTTATTTATGGAAATACTAAATTTAAGGTTATAGAAGGTATGTAATTGTACAGAATTGAAATCAGCTATCATATTAGTGAAATAAATAAAAAAAAGATTCTATTTCCAGAAATATGAATCGATAGAAATAAAATTTTAGTTACAAAAATGAAATGAAGGGTAATGAATTTTGACTATTAAGAGGCAATGAAGATCAACCAACAAAATCAAACAGTAGATGATCACCTAAATTCCGTTAGTCATGTGACTCAATTGCTAATGCTGTGTTTTGAAGGCCAAGATGACTTTCTTTCAAGGTGGATGAAAAATTTCCAAATTAGAATTTATGTAACAGATTTGGAATGATCACGTGAAAATGAAAAAACTCCAAAATTCAATTTTATTTTCAAAAAGTATTCTATAAACGATCGAAAAAAATTTTGTAACATTTTTTTTTACATTGAGATAGTTATACTTTGTACATAACATATCAAATATATTAATTGTTTTCGATTCATTATAGTTACTTATAAGTGTTTATGGATTATTTATAATAGTTTAAATACTTGATGAATTACTGATAATAATCTTTATGATTAGTTTACCCATTTACAGGTAAAAATATTATCGATTGAATAAAAATCTATCTTCAGAAAAAAAACCCACATTATAATAATAAAAAAATTGATATTTAAAGATTTTAGATTTTCTAAATGCCTCCAATACAACACGTCATTAACGTTTAATATAGTATATATTCCATATAAAATTCCCTGCATATTTATTTGGCATTTCCAGTGGAGATTCTGTATAACTAACTCCTTAGCTGCATTTCAGTCATCAAAAATATAAGAATAAATGATGCGAATGTAACAAGTCATTAGCATTGAACAAAATTCCACACACACAAAAAATCCTTTTTATAAGAATAAAAAAAACATACGAACGTACAAATTACATACAGCATATTATTAAAAAGTATTAGGGTGATTACTTAAAAATTTTTCCTTTTCTATCCTGAATAAAAGGAAATGTTTCGCCGAGACTTTAAAATACTTTCATCTGGACCCGTATTTAAAATAATTAGGGAAAAGGCAACATTTTTGCGAAATTGATTTCTCGTTAGGTGGGTCGCACACACACTGCAGGATCATTAAGAAGTTTTCGGAGGAGAGTGAAATTTTAACCCTCCAGCCGGTTGGTTAATGGACGGTTCACCGGTCGTGAGTGTTTCCACGAAGCTGGATTTGATGGTTAAATCCTGCAATATTAATCGGAGGCAATAACACTAGAAGAACGATTTATCGCTAATGGAATGTCTATCGATGCGATACATCGTTTGTACAAGTGAAGCGGGGCCGCGCTAGAGTTGGGCACTCCATTTTGCTAAAATGGAGAAAAGTTTTAAAACCAAGTAAACAATTGTAAGGATACGATACCACCACACAATGTAAAATAGTCCGAAAAGGAATGTAACATACTGTTATGGCACATTTTATTCGCCGAGTGTTTATAATTGGCAATCCCCAAACAACTATCACTGAAGCAATACTTTCAAAAGAATGTACCTACTGAGCAGTAAATGTAGATGTGTAGTTTAATTCAACAGCCAATGAAAATTTCAAGTCGTCATCCTATTTAAAAATTGTAGAATGCTGTTTTATAATGAACCTCGCGCTTTTGAACTTAGATTTATTTGATGAAGGACATATGAAAATCATTCTCTTCATAAATTTCGGAAATATGAAATTTCTTATTAGGGGATTAAAATCTAAATCTAAATACAAATTAAAGATTAAAATGAAATCTACCATGCATATTTCAATGTATCATGTCAGAACATCATTTCTTGAACGGCCAAGCACCAAGCACTCGTGCAAGTTAAATTATACTTTTATTCATTGAATGAGTCACTTTAGTATTGCGAACGATTCAAAAAACTTTGTATCGCATTTATTGTTTAAAAATATATCGCATTTCCTATTTATTTCATTTCATATCATCACGCGCTAAAAATGACATTTTTCTAGTTTTTATTTGGTGTAGTCACTAAATTATTTTTAAAAAAACAGAGCTTTTGTAAATACAATAACAACATGTTATTAAAAGCTGATTTTTTTGAGGTGCTTGTGCAGATAATAAAATTTCATTATTTCGCCTACGAATTTTTTATTATTATTTTTCGCGTACGGATTTTTGTTGAAACCAAAAACTTCATCCATAAAACAACATCATGTCTGACATGTTAATGAAGTCAAATACTATTAAATAATTTTAGTGTTTGTCACGTATTTTATCTTATGCATATTTGAGCCGGTAGAAGCAGTCTCTCCGAAACTTTCTTGCATACTCTATTATAAAAATGTTATCTTTCATCCTTCTCTAAAAATAGTGGACTTTCTTCTCGAATATCTTGCATGGTATTTTAGTCAACAACAGTTAACAAATTATAGACATTTGGTGAAAAATTGGCGATTTTATTGAATAGAGCTGAAAAATATATATTTTAGACATCGCTTTTTCTAATCGATTAACACTAAAATTTGATATTGAATTAAATTTGAAATTGTAACACAACATACATACTTTGAATGATTTAAAACCATTTTATTTATAAATTGTTGTGCGTATTTGCATGAGAAAGTTCAGACCGATAGGCGAGCGATTATTTTATGAATTTGGTTGAAAATTTGAGTAAGTTTCTGTATTTTAGACGCTAAGCTTGAGTACGAAATTTAATCTACCTAGTTTTTTGTGTTTTGTAATTATCGAGGTCACTTGTAGTCGAACAGCTAGACAAACTTCCTGCAAATAAATTTTTCTCAAAATTAGTTAGAAGTCTACAATTTTGCCTTCGATGACCCTATTTAAGCCACAGTATTTTCGAGTTATCGTATTCATAGGCAAATATTTTCCAGAAATGTATTTTTTAAACTAAGGAAGTCAAAAAATGTGGAGAATCGTGAAAATCTACATTGTCCGAATTTTTTAATGATTACAACATTTTTCTCTTATTTCGTATCTGAGTGAATTAAAATATGAAATTGATTGAAAATAATTGGTCGAGCTGCGCGTATTTGTGCAAGCAACTCCGTTTTATCACTCAACAGCAATGCAGAAGTAGTAACTGTTGTTGTTGAATGCCCTCATTGGTTTGCATTGCTAGACACGGTCCATGACTGGATGGGGAAAGATTGCAGCCTCTGCTAGTCACAAGGATCAGAGCACCTGGAAATAGGTTAAGGACCGACTTAAATCTATCACAAACATTCCAATGCACAGCCCCTTTTCCGAAGTTCCACACCACACCAATGAAAAGATAATTGACAGTCGATAGATGTAATGCAGAACCGAGCCGTATAGAAAGATTTTCCGTAGAATCAAATTTTGTACCCTCGACAATTCGGTTGCGAAACTTGCAAACCCTTTCCATACCCAGATAATCAATAAGAACATGCTTTGAGATAATATAACGAAAGAGTTATTGAACTTTTATCGGTTATATTAATACAAAGAGAAAAAATCAAATTTACGGAGAAAAATTTGCAATAAAATAAAATAAAATAGAGAACATATTATATATATATATGTACACACACAAGTAATAATCAAATTTCCCCTATAAAATTATCATTCAACGAAAACGGATGAATGTATTGCAATTTTTCCGAAATTTTTTTAAATAATTTTAACACAATAAATGACCGAAATGGAATACGGAAACAATATTAACAATCCAGAATATGAATTATGAGTAATAAAATGTAAAACCGCGAAAAACTGTCAGCTGCAGGGAAATAATGTCAAGATTTGCATGCTTACGAAGAAGCTTAAGTTACTCCTTTATGAGATTCAAGTCCCATTTATTTGATGCTCATTATGTATGAACTTCTCACTCGCAAACGAGGAAGATAAACGGGGGGGGGGGCGAACATAAAACGTGGACAAAATTACATGGAAGATCAATCGTGCAACAAGGATAAAAAAGTGCATAAGAATCGCAACTGCGATCGGGAGCTGCTACAGGTCGTCTAAAATAACACATAATACAAAGAGAAGAAACGAAACCATTGCAAATCATTTTATTGATAATTATTCACTTTCAAGCGATTAATGCACACCAAATGGTGAACCTACAGGGGACATCAAACTGCGCGCTTTCTCAATGATACCAGGTGTATCTCGAACACATCCTGCTACCATAACAATTCGTCGTACCAAGTCTTCCGGCGTTGCAACAGGTGTTTCATACAAAAACACCTTTAGAAATCCCCACAAGAAAAAATCCTAGGCAGGAAGGCCTATGATCGTGGTGGCAACCAGCATCTGACTTGTGCACGTCAAACGAGCCTTTCTCACACAATCGTAGATGCAGAGTAGCAAAGAAGAGCGGCTGGACACCTTTCTATCAGGATATTCCTTTAGGTACAATTCGCAAATCTTCTGGAGCATTGCAGTTGGGCACACCGTAAATTAAATGCATACCGGTCATTCCGTGGGGACAATGTAAATAGCCATGATACGTTCAATGCGTCTTAGGCTGGAAACAAGACAATCTTCATTTGCTCAGCTCGTTTTTTTTTATCGCAATACCTTCTTATGACTCTAGCGCCCTCTACAGGCGTTCGCGACCTTCTGTTCCTGTGCGATTTTCGATCATTGTTGTATGACGAATCTACCATGTCATTTTGTCCCCCCCCTTTTTTTAATCACTCTGTAGAAGCTATATCAGCATAGGTGTTTATTCTGTGGATGGTCTGGTAAAGAGTGTGTAGAAACCATTCAAAAACCCTATCGGTTCATTCCCCTGTTTAGCAATAGAATCTGGGTATCCTGTCATCATCCCATAGACAGTTGGTCATTCAAAATGTCTTAGAAAACATACATTATTGTTTATTTCTGATTTTAAACAGCGATTCAAATCTCACTATGCGTAAAAAAGAACATATAACCTCGAAACGATCGCCTGTGTTTTGTTACGTACATATCATATTTTTACCTTTGTAATAGTCTAAATATTTCTGAATGTTTGTTATAAAAAAAATTGGTGACTATCTTTGATAATTCCTAAATATATTTTTATTTGATGCTGCGTAATCGGCGGAGGCTAGATTTAAGTTAAAAACTAAATTTTCTTCTTGGATGCAATGCCACGGGCAACTCCGTGCGGGTACTGCTAGTATAAAATAATCGACACTTATATCAATCACATTTAACGTAATATACATACACGCATATATATGCCAAATTTAGTGACTTCTCATCAAATAGTCTGGTCTACATTTAGACATACACTCACACACATAGACGGGAGAAATAGAAAAAAGTTACATCGGTACAGGTGATGAAAAGTTAGAAGTATTCTACAAAAATACAACAAATCGCGAAATATGATTAAAAACGTTTCAAGAAAACCTGTATAATAATTCCTGTGAGAAAGTCGCGTTTTCAAGGATGTCGTTTTTCGAGAATAACTTTTTCAAGGAATGTTCTGGCACCTTACTCAGAATTCGTTACTCGCTTCCCTTTACTAAGTAGCAGCTGTGATATGCGAGTAAATGAACTCATAATTTATTGTGTAATTGCACAATAATTACTTTTCTCCGACGCAACATCAAGAAATATTTATGATCTTGTTGCCCATCTATGATTGCTTGTTTTTAATTTATCGCGCGTTTCGTAACTACTCTCTGTTGATAAACTTTTTTCTGGTTGTTATTTTGTATTAGCAGTAACGTGCAAAGTCATTCACTTACAAGACAATTTAAAACGTTCCATAACAATTGTTTTGCTTCAGTTCACATAATTAAAAATTGGCAGAAACAAGCCCATTCATTTAAAAACAATTTTTTAACTTCATCCAAAAATTCCTTAAGATTAAAAGATAAAAACCTCGTACCAAACAATACAAATTATAACTAGAAATTGTCGCCTTATACCATAAAGTTGCAGTGAAAAATGTAATAAAATCATTGAAAGTAATGTAATCATTAAACTGAAGAAACAAATGCGTTTAAAAAATTTAAATAGCTCGAAACTTAATGCATGGGGAAATCTTTTTAGTTTTCGTACATTATGGCAATGAAATTTGCAATAGAGTGAATTCTGTTTACAAAAATATCACATTTTTAACGTCCTAATCTCTAAACTGAAGGTGAAATTAAATCTTCCCGTCCTTAGGACATAATTAAAATTTGTTATTTTCTTATACCACATGCGAGATAATAAATTATTAACTTCCCTTATTTAGAAGTAATTATAATGTGATTTAAATCTAATCTGTCAGGTGGGTATATGATGTAAGAAGCCAAGTTTGCTAATATAATAAACGTTTCGTATTTAATTAAACAATATAGAGAAGAGAATCTTGTTTATATCAATCCTTTATCTGAGATTTTTTTAATATGACTGAAATTTTTAATCCAAGTAGTTAAAGTATGATTTACCCAATAGGGAATGGAATCTGATATGCTCATTAAGGCCAAAAGATTACAGGAGCTTCTTGTAGGTTAAATGGTAAAACTCTAAAGCTGACTTCGTTTACCCTGAGCACTGCATTTTTAAATCATTGAACCAAATATTAAGTCCATCTGTAGTTTTTCATTCAACATTTGAAACATGGGTGCCAATGACAAATATTGGGACTCGTCCATCAAAATATTTTAAAAATCTTTTATTCGCGTTTGTACAAACCAAATAAATACTGTCAAAACTTCGACAGATATTCTGAAATATCTGATAAAGATCAGGGACCAAGTTAGATAATGCCAAATTTCAGATATCTAGATCTTTGCGTTTCTGACTTAATGAGTTCTTTCATATGTGCATCAGACAAAATTTCCTTCCATGGATTTCATTCAACAATTGGCCTTATATATTATTCTAAGAATAATGCCATAGCCGTAAATACAATATTTCAAAACGTTTTTCATTTTAAGTTTCATGTTTACAGTGGGTCGAACATAAGTAAAAAAAAACACGTTTATTTTTTAACCACCTTTAAAAAGGAATTTTTCCTAGTCATCGTATAATAAAATATTTTTAGGATAGTTATTGGCTTAAGAAAAGTTATTCATTTAATCTTATTGGCTAGATATTAATTAATCAAAATTACATTTAAGTAATAATTTAAATCACATTTTGTGTGAGACAAGAAACTGAAGTCTCTAGGATTTTGTCTAATAGAAAAATCAATATGAAAACTTATGCTAACCTACATAACTCCATACATAGATGAAGGAATTTGGTGGTAAGCATTCTTCTCATGACATAAAAAATGGTAAAAATATCAAATATGTGATTACTATTTCAAATAAAAAAATATATTTACTGTAGCGCTTCCCCTATTCCTTCGCTTGATTAATAGCATACAGAGTAGATTTAACGTATCTCGCTTTCCCACACATAGTTCAGTGCATACGGACCTCCAGATGTGGATCCATCTCATAAGAATAATCATTGCGTCTGGCCAATTTTTACTATATCCAGGTGTGGAAAAACAAATTTGTATCCCGTCGTTTCAAATACATCCGTCATATCTTCAAGGGAGAGGAATGTCAAAACATTCAGATGCTAAAACTTTTTTTCTTTTTTTAGAGGCTCCTCATGTTATCGAGAAATGATTAGTCATCAACAATCATTGCCATTAAGTTTCAAATTCAAATTGCACATTAAATGGCGTTAGTTATGAATTGATTATAATTGATATGTTCTCAAGAGGCTCAACCACATAGATGGTTCTTTAACTGACACCACGGTAGGGTATAAACCATTGAAGAAGTGTTACTGAGCAGTTATTGGGTAACAGGGAACTTAAGTTCAACATTAGGAAACAGAAGCAGGGTATCTGATGAAAATAGAGATTTTTTTCTTTTCAGAGAAAGACTGCAAACTAAAATTCGGAGACACATCAGAGGGCGAAAAAATTATTCTAAATTTTTTGAGAAGCTTCGTGCGATTCTTGCTTCTGAGTTAAGATCCACCCGACAAAGATCGTTGGCCCTAAAGTAACCATCTAGAATTAACAGCCTATTAGCGGTTTTTTTTTTTTGGTGACTTATTCCTCAATTTTCTCCAGGAAAAAACCTCGTGATTTAAATGCTGCTAATAAAATTAACCTCGATGATAATAAGTTGTTCCTCCTAAATATATAGAGCAGTAAATAAAAGAATATTTTGTTACGCCACTATCTACTAGGGTCTGGAAAAAATATTATAACACCATTAATGATATAGTACAGCCATTATTGAAAAGGATAAAGTTTAAACTGTTTCACTTTTTCTCGACTTTTTCCAGCAATTAATTATACAGATGAATAATATATACCCAGAAAATTTGAAAACATTCATCAATGGCAGCTATAAAAGACTTAAATTTAAGCTAAGTTACAAACATGGGATAAAATAATTCTGCAACTCATTCGCACAGTTGAGCTAACAGTTTTGAAAAAAAAAAATCTGAATGTGAGCAGACAGCAATGTCATGATGTTATGATTTCACATTTCACTTAGCTGTCCATTTTTTCTCTTCTTAAGTTTTATTTTCAGTGAGCTTATCTCTGTTTCTTTTCAGTCGAAGCACCGCACAGTTACCAAACATTCAGTTTTGTTTGTTTACTTTGTCCCTTTCCACGCCCTGCGTATTTCCTTTTATGTTTTTTTAGAGACCATCGTTTCTTTCAGGGGGGGGGGTGCATCAATTTCTTCTTGGGAAAGGAACATCGCGCTTGAATGTTTTTCAACCGCAGATAAGAAATTTCTGACGGGATGTAAAATCAAGGGGTAGTCAACAAGACAAAACTTCTTTTTCTCTTTATGCAAGGAAGATAATAAAAAGTAACTTTGTAAAATGTTGCAAGAAAATATACGAAAAAATAATGAAACACTTTAAATGAAATACACAAAAACGTTCTATCGTTGTCTTTTTAAAATAACAGACGTCTACATATGTTTTATGATCTTGGAACTTGATAAAAATTATTAGGGTGTCCCATAAGTTTCTTTCTTATGTCAAATATGAAATGAAAACACAATATTTACTGTTTAAGACATTATTCATTTTGCTATATAAGAACCCTTTTTCTTTATTATTTTTCCATATCTCAGGAAACCTCGTAATGCCTTCTTTTCCAAAATTGTTGTTTTGGACAAGAAATAATCCTTGAGATGCCCTTGAGATCTGACACATTTAAAACGCTTGTCGCAAAGAGAATTTTTTTCAAAGACAGAAAAAAGTAATCAGATGGAGCGAGATCTGGAGAGTATGCAGGATGTGGTAAAACATTTGAATCAAACTGAAAGAGCTTGTCTCTTACGCCTTATGCAATATGTGGTCTAGCAATGTCATGATGAAAAACAATATCTCGCCGGTTCATTAATTTTTTTTTTGTTATGGCAGCTTTTAATGGACCTAGTTGATGATAATATATCGTATAATTTATTATTTCACGTTCAAAAAGGAACTCGTGGAAAATTACTCCTTTTCAATCCCACTAAATAAACTTTTTTGCGGTGTCGGCCTGACTTTGTGACAATTGAAAGCCTATTGCCCTTACGACTCCTTTCTTTATTCACATTTTCATATAAAATCCAGTTTCATCTCCTGTGACAAGCCTCTTGAACATGCCGTAACTGTCGCCTTTCGCTCCCTATGTTTAAGGCACTTGGATGAAATTCTTAAAAGGGGCTGAGTCACAGACGAAACGTACTATAAAAGAACAGATGTCAAAGGCAGCTAATAGATAAGCCTGCATCTCATCGCTCTATGAATGGCCAGATGAGGCCATTCATAGCGTGATGAGAAAGAAATTTTTGGGACACGTTAATTATTAGAATAAACCTTCGTAATTCTTCAGAAGACCCTCCATTATAAGAATTCTTTCCCTCATTTAAAATATTAGGTGTTTGCAAGTATTTTGCTAATTTTTTCCCTTTAAAAAGGCATTCATCGAGAAAAATTGATACAGTATATATCCATCAAAACATTTTCCATCATTTTTTACAAGTTTCCCCCATTATCGAACAATAACTCATGCAAGTGGTTGTCTTCGAATTTTTTTGTTTCTCCAGTTCGTTTTTTGCAATTGACATCTAAATCACCAGACTTCAATAGATGAAACTAAAACCGACAATTGGGAAATGACGAAGCAGCATCACCATAAGTTTCTAAAAATGTATTCGTCAACAGAATTTTTCAAATCAAACAAAAACAACAAAAAGCAATGAATGAATGGATGAAAATCCAATTTGGAGCGTTCCATGATTGAGATCTCTATATACTGAATGACTAAACGGAAAACTTTCAAACTAATAATAATAAAGTAGCTGCAAATTGGTAAAACCCAAAACCATTGTCGTTTATATAGGTACTTCACATGTTTGCCAACAGATGTCGCTGATTAAAATACATGCAAGCACTTCATATTTTTTCAATCAGAAACACACATCTAAATGTTTATAAATTAGTTATACGAAAATTAGCAGTGATTTCCTGCTAATTCATATAGAGTAAAAACAGATTTTTATTTTAAAAAGTTAATTTAATAAATATGTTATTCAATCAATACATATACATTTTTTTTATCAATAACTGACTTTAATTATATTATGTTTTTATAATATATTTTTTAATTGAAAATTATGTTTACTTTTCTTGCTAGCGAGTAATTTAATTACAAATTGAATTTGAAAAAAATATTTACCACAGTTAAAGAAAAAGAAATTTAAAAGAAAAAAATCATTAAAACCAAGAGTTGTAAACTGATTTAAGTTTCTACATAATAGCAAATAAACATAACTCACCACATAAACATCAGAACAGTAAAAATTTAAGTAAGCTTACCTAGAAAAAAAAAGCAGAGATCAGTATTGTATGAGCATCATACAATAAGATTATATATATATTATGCACTTTAAATGTTACGCAAATAGAAATCTTATAATATATCTGTAATTCAGTTAACATTCGCAGATTTAATTAGTGGTCTTGACCATTCCACTGTAATGCCAATCACACCCAGCTTTCAATTTAGTTTTTATAGCATTATAATGGCATCACTGATAATCCAAAGTGGTGAATCACATGACTATAAGTTGAAGTAAAAAGCGAGTTGTTGGCATTCGCGCCAACTATCAAGAGATGAGGGTTTTTCGTGTCCACCGTAGTGTAAGATTATTAAACACTCATCGTTCGGTAACGATGAGCGTTTAATAATCTTTCGATGTGGCGACAGTTTTGCTATATGTAGACATCATGTTAGGCTTGGCCCTTTGGTGCTATCTAAGTATTTTAACATCTAATTTTAATACAATTACCCTTTCTTGTATTAATTGTTAATGTCCTGTAAATTTTGTTTAAAATAAATTAACTGTTTTACTTTAAACGTTACCTCTTTTCTTAGTTAGTCATCTAGACAAAGATCCAAATGGGATTGAATGGACATTTTGTCTTGCCCAATCTTACATGTATAATCGAGTTTTTGCTCGGTATTTGAAGTAATACAAACAACAATAAAATTTAAAATCTGGGAAAAATCAAAAATTCCACAATAATTACTTTATACATGCGTAAATTTTATTTTTGTAAATTTTGTAAAATTTTGTTATATATATTACTTGTTAATGAATATATTTAAGATTTCACTTTGCTTGCAGTCAAAAGATTAAAAATGCTTTTCAAATGTTTAATTTCTGTCCAAGATTTAATGTTCGTTGTATCACTATTAACCTTATTATTTAGTTTTTTTTCTGCAATTAATCCATTGTATTCCAGAATTTTTTTCGTTGTATTTGTCAGAAAATAGAAAATGGCGGCCAAGCCTCATTTCTCGAGTGCAAATGATTTAAATAGAGCTTTTAAAACTGTATATGATCGGTGACCTCCGCTTTTATTCTACCGAACCATCCAAGGTAAACTACATAACCAGTGTTATCGAGACATGCATGTGAATGGTGACTTGATAACTAATGACCATCAGCGCCCGTGGCCTTAATTATCACACAAGAGGAATGAAATCGTAGTAACTCGAACCCAAACCAATTCTGCATTCTCCAAAGAAGTTATAACCGACATACTGAATAGCACCTTTTTATCATATATATATATATATATATATATATATATATATAACGTGTTATCTGGTAGGACGTAATTATTCAATAACAAAATATTCAGTATAGGATTCAATATAACACAATACAGAAACACAAACTTATTCAAAATAAATACATCGATTTCATATCTTTATATTCTCTTTCAATAGTAAAAGTGTGAAACAATCAGGATCCAAAACAAAAGAAAGTTTTAAAGTTTATTTCGCTTTTGCTCATTAGCGATATTCCTAGATTTCATCGGTAACATTCAAGCGGCAAAATACTCGCCAATTGATATTCGTTCTATCTCCGCACGTACATATGCTATGCGAATGGTTATCCTGATCTTTTGAAATGATATTTTAGAGTTCATTTCAATGACATGCGACGGCGGCCTCATTTGGTTTAAAGCTTCTTTTGAGTTAAACAGTGAACGAACTTAAAAAGCGCAAGCAGAGAATGGCAGTAAAATGGCCATGTGACCAAGAATATTTCGAAACATCATTATTAAGCACTTAAATTATCCATCTGATGCACTGGATTTGACGAAAGGGTTCTGTTTCGCATGCCTAAATAAATCCCTTTAATTGAATGCATTGGAATTAGCGAAGGGATTACTTTGGTTCCGATTCCTAAATACAGTTTGCGCTCAGATAAGATCGTTCTCGTACATTTCTGAAGAGCGAATGTACGGCTTCAGGGGCATATTTTATTCTTCGTCGTAAGCAAAACAGAGAAGGGTGAAAAGGTTTTTAAGAACACATTACTACACAATATTAATGCAGCAATAATATTTCACAGCGATGTGTTGTTAATATTTTCGTCATTCACTGTATAATCATACACAAATTTATTTTTCAGTACGTGATGTCAATGGCATTCATGTGTGTAAGAATTTAAAAATAATTACACGATCAATAAATCTAGCAAGTATTTAAAAGTTTTTTAAAAGTTAAGGATATTTCTTGAAATGGTTTCCATAAATATGAACTATATCTTTATAAATTGCAATTTAAGTTTTATAACACGATTAAAATTTTGGCTAAAATGCTATGTGTATTTACGTCACTGAATTACAAATTGTATAAGATACTATTTTCATTAATTGTTTATTAATATTTCAGAGAAAAATTTCAGAATGGAATTACTGAACAATGCTTATTTAATTTTAAAGAGCTTGCCTCAGTATTATACATTATTTGAAAGAAATGAGTATCATTTGGAAAGTATATATTTATAGAAAAACAAATATCAATTAACTTAAATTCCTTTAAAACTAACTTAACACTAGGAATAGTCTTCGTGTTAAAAGTTGCGAAACAATAATCAGCAAAATGTATCATTTCTGTTTGTAAATTACACATTAAAACTCAAGTTACATATTCAAAGAAAGAGTAAAGGGAAATTGAAGAAATTGCTGAAAGACAAAAAATCCTGCGGATTCTCGTATCAAGAATTTTAAAACTTGAGTAAATGAAAGAAGTAAAAGTGTCTGAAAAAAAACTGAACAAATATTAAAATGTCAAAACTGAATAAATATTAAAATGAGTCAAAACTGAATAAATATTAAAATGAAATCTGCTATGCATATTTAGATGAATCATGTCAGAACATCATTTCTTGAACAGCCAGGCACCACGCGCTCGTACAAGTTAAATTATATTTTTACTCATTTTCATTGTTTCATTCAATGAGTAGCTTTAGTACTGCAAACGATCGAAAAGACTTTGTCTCACCTGTATTGTTTAAAAAATATCACATTTCCTATTTATTTCATTTCATATACTCACAAGCCCAAAGTGATATTTTTCTAGGTTTTTATTTGCTGTAGTCATTAAGTTATTTTTTTAAAAACAGAGCTTTTGTAAATGAAATGGCAACACGTTATTAAAAGCTGGGTTTTTTAATTAATGCTCGTGCAGATAATAAAATATTTATTTTTCGCCTACGGATTTTTGTTGACGCCAAAATCTTCGTCCCAAAAACAACGCCAAGTTCTGACATGATAATAAATTAGAAAAACTAAATGAATAACCATTGATATTAACGTAATTTACTGCCGCTATATAATCTTTCAGTCGCAAATATGAATACAGATTTGTATGGATAATAGGTTATGATAGATATTCTGATTTTTCGTTAAAAACGAAATCATAAAAATGCCAGTTTGATTAATATACATAGGGTCAAGAATTCCATTCAAACCTACGAGAGCAATCTTTACCTTTCTACATAACGGTGTGTTTGAAGCTTCAAAAGTAAAGTGGACAAATCTAGCATTTTTTTTGTTCTGGTAACAGATTATGTCCGAAAGTCTGATACGGACATACCAGCTTGCTGGATTATTCAATTAATAAATACACGAAAATATACAGATTAACCCTTGATGGATTTAATAGAAACTTTTATCGGAATCTACAATTCTGGTTATAAATTCGAGTGTCATGCAAGGTGGTTACAAACTCTTTCCCCGATTAATAAGATGTACTACAGAAGGATATTATAATCTAGCACGTGGTTGTTTCGATATGTTATAAATAGTTCACTAAAGCCACTTACGACAGCAAATTTCAATGCGAAAGTTCTTGGTAGCTAGAAGAATGCCAAGGTGATATTTCGATTCTCGCCAAGTAATCGCCAACGTTTAGTCTTTCACATAAGATAAAATATAAGTGATAATATAAGTACTTTATAATATACTAGAGTTACTAGCACTCTGCCCTCTCTGTAAACCGAAAATTGGCGCTGAGGAGTCAAGATGGATTTCACATCATGGAATCAAAAAGCACAATTTTGAACATTTTCCTTCGTGGGTGCCTTTTCGAAAACAATTAAATATAAAATAACTATTTCTTCGTTAATTGCTCTATCTTTAGGAATAAAAAAAATGCCGGTGTCTTAGCACAGAAGTAGCGCGTCTTCCTCGTAATCTGGCGTCCTGAGTTCGACTCCCGGCTAGGGCATGGTTGCTCTTCTGTGTTCTATCCGTGAGGTGTGTGAATGTGCCCCTCTGTAAAAAGAGAATGTGAAAGCGAATGTGATGAGTGAGTAGCTAAAGTCGCACTCTTGACCGTAGTTTGCGTTACTTGAAACAAGAGACGCTTATTCCGGCTTAAATCCGCTGATGCCTCAGCGGGCTTGCCTATGGCAAGTGCCATTAGTAACAACAGCATAAAAAATAAGACAACGATTATTCCGTTGTACATATACAATGATACTTCCGTAATAAATTTCTGTTATTTCAGGGGATGTATCTTAAAATAAGTAGCAAGTTATATATACATTTTTATCAATTTTATTTATTAGTACAAGGATAAGCAAATAGGTATACTTTAACCGCCCAAATTTTTCTTCCATATTGATAGGTTCGATTATCTTAGTTAAAAAAATGCTGTTAATAAAATTTCATCTATCTAGCATATTAGTTTTATAAACTGATTTCTGAGTCGTATACGTAGAATGATACATAATTTTAGGAATGCCCTTTTCCTATTCAAGGCATTTTATAGCGGGCAGATTTGTCAAAATTTAGCAATCCAAATCTCTACAAATTTCAATGCCTTGTTTAGTATAGTTTGATTGTAAAATAGAAAATAATACTACAAATTTTTGAATATATGTTTTTGATTCTTAATAGTTAGTCTTTTTGTACAAAGAAGTACATAGTTGATAAGTAGCTTTCCTATGGCTTCAGAATCTCTAATTAACTCTGATATGAAAAGAAAAGTTTAAAATCCAAACATTCTTTCTTTTAAGCATACTATATTAATTGTTTCCTTTAGAGCGCTTGCCACCCAAAATGGGAATGAAACGACGTCACGTCGCATTAGCCTTCCCGTACTGTGCCGCATCACATAATTCTTCACCTTATTTCTGATAATCATGAATTCGCCAAAATATGAGATTTTTTTTATTTTACTGGTCAATTTTTAATTCTCCCTGGACAACTCCTACCTGCACAACGGTCCACCGGGCGGAATGACCACAGGGCGGACCTGTCAGTCCATCGAGAAAATGACACACAAAATCACGAAACGAATTCCCTTGTCACAAAAAGAAGAAAGATTGAGATTTCATTAGTAGATGTGATATCAGCTGAATAAATTATGAACCTCGAACCGATCAGCTCTCTCCCGGTGTACTAAGTAACTAATCTTTTATTATATATATATATATATATATATATATAATAGGCCGAGCAAAGGGTAAGACCCTAAAAAGAATTCCAAGAACAAATTGTCAAATCAATACTTGACCAGAAAAGAAAGCGACCAAACTCATGACGCGATCATCATCATCATCATTTGGGCAGGGGTGGGGGTGGAGAAATAAAAGAGGAAGGGGGTTTCACGCTCCGGAACTGGAAGATTAGAAGAGTTAGAAGAAGGTAACCAAAAGGAGAAAGAGAGGGCCAACACATATCACACCGTCTAGGAAAAGAAATAATAGTTAAAATAAAAAGGAAACGCAGTTATCATTAAGCGCGCTTCAGTCAGACACGTTTTAACTTCGAGGATTGGATAATTAATGGCGCGGGAGATTAATGGCGAGCATTTTATACAATGAATGGACTAAAACAAATCTTTTCCGTCCATTATTACTGGGACTGGAATTTAAAGGGCGATTAGGAGTGAATTTATAACGCTGATTGTTAATTTAGGGGCGCTCTTGGCACTCGTAAAGTATTATTTCGGGGGAAAAGTTGATTCGTGCGTTGTTTTGTACGCCTTCTGGTTGTATCAAGTAGTTATTATAAAACTGTTTCTAAATACCAGTTATTTAATCGAAATGTTGTTAGCTTACTTTAAATTGCCGTACTTAATTTATATGCAATCGATGGAAGAAATTTCACGATATACCTGTACTTTTAATATGGATGGTATTTACGTATTAGACCGTCGATCATTATCGCCAAATTTGAAGGCGTCACCAATGAGTTGCTAAGCCGATAACAATGGCAAAAAACCGATATTATATTTAAAAAAATTGTTCAAACCTTAACTGTCGTCCGTCATTTTGTTGGTTTCGCGGCATATCATTAAGCTGTTTTTCTGTTTTGAATATTTTTAAAATGATTAAAATTTGGGGTTTGTCTGCTGACGAAAAAGATAGACTACATATTTCCAAAATTATGGAATTATTCCATCAAAAATGACGTGTTCGAATGGACATGAGATGCGTTTATACTTGAAAACGGACAAACAATGGCGGTGTACTGTTAGTGGTTGTGATAAGCGTACAAGCATACGGAAAGACACCTGGTTTCAAGATTCAAGACTTCCTTTTGCCACCGCCCTTCGATTTATTTAATTTACAGTAGGAGCAAAGAATTGACTTCTCAAAAGGGGAAAAGAGAAGTTGGATTCGGAAAGGCATCAAAGAGTTTTTTCCACCTAAACAACTTGGGTTAAGTACATACGTATTAATCTCTTGATCTTCATCGCCAAATTTGAATCCGTCAACAATGAGTTACTAAACCGTTGGTGACCGTTGGCGTCGACGGTCTCGCACGTAAGTACCGGAAAACAAAAAGTTTTTTTTTCCAAGTCAATACGCCCATATCTATCATTCTTTTCACTGCCTATGCGGACATAATATTTTTCGTATTTTAATAAAAAAAGTGATTACAAGCAAACCTTAATATAATAAAATAGGAGGTATAAAACTAATTGTAGTGAACTTTTCAGATTAATTGAGCTGGAGGAGAGAAATTCGTGTACGTTTTTTTTAGGAAATTTTTACTTTATCATTTTAGAATTGGATTTTCGAAATGTAAATGCAATATTTTAACAGTCTTATTTATTTTGAACTAAGCAAAATGAAAAAAAAATTATAACACCTAAAGGTTCTATAATACATTGGAAATATTTTTTTTTAAATTCTGTTATACTTAAAAAATAATATATATACGAAATATATATATAATATGTATAACATATAAATATAGGGGGAAAATGTTACAGAATTATAACATAAGTTGTGTATAAGTAATTAGAATTTACTTTTTTTTATAATAAAATTTTAAAAAAAATTCTTTCAATTATTATAGAATACATTCTTTAAACAGTCTTAAAATTAATTCGTTTTAAAATTTCAATGAAGTTCCTGAATATAAAAAAAGTAGGTTGTTTGCTAAACATTTTGCTTTTAAAGTCCTTCTAAACACTGAAAACAAAATAATTTCATAAGAATTTAATTTCACTTCAGATGCAATAAAAATAATGGCCTGTAAAACTTTCCTAATGAGGGTGAATTTGGGTTTTGTACATGTTTTTCCTAAACTGAAGAATCCCGAATTCGTTGGAGAATCACAATTGCAGTCACTAAATTTATCGAAATTGGCATGTGATTTAGGTTATTGAGTTTCAGAGTACGCGTGCGCATGCGCAGACAATCAACTTCCTTGTTGGATTTGGCTCAAAATTGGAAAAATATCTACATTCCAGATCTCAAATGTGCAACTGAATTTTATCTATTCGTTCTGTGGCTATCGTGCTAACTTATATTCAGACAGCGAAAAAACATCATTTCTGGACAAAAGTTTAAAAAAAATTAAAATTTTCCGAAAATTGAAAATCTTTTTAAAAAATCTCCTAATCTTAGTTTAAAAAACCAAATACCAAATGTCAACCGTCTAGATAAAAACGTTTTTGAATCATCTTTGTCCCAAACAAACAGGCAGAACCTGATTAAGGCAGGGGTATACGGAGCAATTGTCATGCTTCCCCCCCACTTCAGGGGGAGATCCCAAATATAATTTTTAAAAAATTTACGTTTATATTTTTAATGAAATTTTTTTAAACAAAATATAAGTTTAATGTTTAAAATCAGTAAAGAAGAAGGAGTCCTCCCCCAAAGTGGTTTGTACTCCAAGCCCCAATTAGGCTAGGCCGTGCTCCTGTAGTTCTTCAAACTCAAAAGTCTAAAACGTGGAGATTCGTCAAAATATTGTATTCAAATTTTTTAAAGATTACTATACTTTCTCTATACAGTGTATATGAAAAAGTAAAAAGTGAGAGAACACCCCATTGCTAATTTAAAATGAAATCTTCTCTAATCATTAAATGATCCAAATATATCTCCAGTAAAGGTTAATTTTTACAAGAAAATTTCTCATTAGCATACCTGAGACGCAAATAGCAAGCAATTAAGCAGGATCAATTCATGAAAGTCGTGGCTTTAATGGTTGCAGCTAATCTTCCTTTAATCACTCTCCAACAGTTTATTCTGCTTAAAATGTCAGAGTTGATAAATCATCTTCATAAAAAAAAGTCCATTTAAAGATAAAGAATTGAAACTGAAACACTTAAAAGGTCATTAATTTTTAATTTTTTTCTTTTATTTTCTAATTAATTTTCAAGAACAACTTAATATTAAACAGAAACGGTTATTAATTTTTCCACTTGTCTAAAAATTCGAAGAAAAAAATCGAAAAACGGCGGAAGTGATTACCCCGAAATTGGATCGCATTCTTCATAATGAACGCGCTATTCTATCCACCTGCATAAGAAATGTGGATCTTGAACAGTGAAAGCTCAGATTTTTATTTTCCGAGTCCTGTGAATGAGTGCTTTGTGCTTCAAAAATGACAAAAGTGTATATAAAATAATTTAGAAATAAAATAGTTTAGAATTAAAAAAAAACAAATCTGCATTTTAAAAACACCTTGTGATAGACCAAAATTTAACTAAGAATTACAATTTTAACAAGATTAAATAATAAATTTTGTTTATTTAATTCATTGTGTTTTGGAGTCGCTGCATTTCAATGCATGTCAAAGAACAAACTGATAGAATGATCAATTATTCAAAGAATTTGCTCCTAACTTTAACCCTTTTTCTACTGACGACACTTATCAGTACCATTTAAATCTGGATTCTATTTTTGTAATATGACTATTTTTGCCGATGGTATTCTAAAAAACACGGAGAACGTAACCCAAATAACAATAAGTTAATATAAGCTAAAAGTAGGAATGAAAAATATTTAATAAATAATTAAATTAAGATATTTATAAATTAAAACTTTTCTTTTGGGTTCTCTGGGATTAAACTGCAAGGAAACTTAATAACTGGTGCAAAAATTAACTTAGAAAATAGATGGCAACATAAATCAGTATATAAAGGATTAATACGTATCAACACTTTAAATGTTTACAAAATTTATACATTTAGCTCTTTACGTTTTCTAATATAGTGTTTGCAGCACTTGGACGCACAATAATCTTGTGTGTGAAATTAATAGAAAATGACGAATTCTATGTAAATACCACATTCTCAATTAGCATAAAGAATTTGAGTTATAGCATTCGTAGGAAAAAAAAATCATAAATGTGTTTTGGGGACTGGGAAACATCTGAAACGTGTAGAATCACAAAAAAGTCCAAGTAGAATTTTTTGGCGAATATAATATTTAAAAGAATGTTAATGATTACTTAAATGTGTAGTTAAATGAATATTTAAACGAATGAAAAATCGAACTTACAGTTGGAAACATCGTAGAATGATAATGTTTTAGGTTGATATATCAACCTAGTCATTACATGTTTTGATGTTAAGAGCTATATGATTTTTACATCATGCTATTTCCATAAAGAACGACAGTTTAAAAATCTTAGTAGGAAATAAAGCAGCGAAAATTTTTTTGAGTGAAAAAGTAAGATAGGAATCACATCTTTTACTGTCAGAAAGAATAAAATTTTCAGCTTCTAGAAAGAATTAGTTAAGAATTTAAAATAAACACAAACTTGATCAGGAAGTGAGGGTAAATTAAGAAGGTTTTTTTTTTGAATACAAAACATTTAAAATGCATTTAAACCATTGGAGGGGTGGGGGAGGTTATGCATCATGTTCCTTTTTTTATAATGTATATAGATATTTATTTACGGTAGTTTCGATTATCTAACTGAATTTAATATAAAGACACAAATGAATGATCTGATTATCAATTATCATAATTTCCTTCTGAAACTAACAAAGAAAGTTGAACGTAAAGCTTTGTTTCTGTACGTGATCATGGTTCTTTGCGACTTCGCTTAGTCGCACGGATAATAGTAGGATGATAGTCCTTTTCCTTAGTCGATCTATGTTCTAAACTAAGGAAGAGTTCAATAGCCTATCCCATTGCCGCCGTCCTGGCATAAGGGTCTTCCCCGAGTGCTAGCCGTCCCGGATTAGAGTCCCAGTTCGGGGATGGTTGTTCTTCTGTGTTCTATCTGTAAGGTGCGTTAATGTGCCTCAATGTAAAAAAGGGGCTGTGCAAAGCGACTGTGATGAGTGAGCAGCTAAAGTCGTACTCTTGGCCCTAGTTGGCGCTACTTCAAAGCAAGAGACCCTCCTTTCGGCTTAAAACTCGCTGATGCCTCGGAGAAGCTTGTTCATGGCAAGTGCCACTAATAACAAAAGCAACATGTAAAGATACGTTCTGAGTACATGAACTAAATATGGGCTTCATAATATTTGTAATGAAATGGTTTGTTCTTAGTATGTTGTTAAAGAATGAATGACCGGAATGATTATGTCGTTAGTGACCAATGATTATGTAAGCCATCAGAGAAATTCTATTTTTCGAAAATTCGAGTATTTTAAACTGAATTTTAATATAAAGTTTCAAAGGCACATTATCAAAGTTAGTGCAAGTTGTGAATAATCTGTCCCAAAATTCATATACGTTAAATGCAAAAATGATGCGAAGAAATTTGGATTTTTAAAAGTGCTGATATATTTTCCTAAATATAAGTATTATTTTTAATAAAATGCATGTAAAAACTGTTCATAGCAATTAAGACCATTTGAAAATAAGAAATGCCTAATATGATTTCTGTGGAAGGAATGAGCGCAAATCATCAATTTCTAAATGGTCCCATAATTGGTTCAATCTTCAGGCCAAAATAATTTTAAGTATATTCTTAACAAGCTCAAAATTCAGGGACGGTTTGTCCAGACTTTTTGTAGAAATTTGGTGAGAAAAATAATGGAAATTCGAAAGCGTAACGATAGTTTTGATCAAATGCTGAATAAAATATTTTTAACACATTTTGATTAATGCACTAAAAGTACATAGGGTTAAAAAAAATTAGAGGTTGAAATATTTAGTAAATGTTATAATAGAACCTTTCTAAGAATTAACTAAAAACTAAAACATAACAAATTTAATTAAAAATAATTAATTCAAATAAATAATAATTAAAATTCAATTCCTAAATTTCGTATATTTAGGAATTGAACTTTTAGCTATTACTTTTAGTGTATTTACTATGTACTTTTAGTGCATTTATTTTAACATTTCAATGAAATTTGTAATACGTTATAATTTACAAATATTCTGTTGATGTTTATTGTGGTTTAATTTCATTCAATGATTTTCATTTAATGCATTTTTTATGGATTTTCTCTTAATGTTTTTAAATATTTTTTTATTTATCCTACTTTCTAATTCACTAACGATCATGAATGTATTCACTTTCCACTATTATTAATATTTTAACTTTCAATTTTTTACTATATTTCGCACCTTAAAAATATCATGCAAAAATTTTTATTAAGTATTTTTCCTTTCCAAAATCAGCACAAGATAACTATTTTTTATTTAGAATAAAAATTTAATTAAATTTGATAGTTCAATTTAAAATGAAGTCTTATTAATATAAAGATTTTTAAATTATCAGCAAAAGCATGGCATTTAATATTAATTTAAAATTAATTTTACATTAATTCAACTAAAAAAAATCAAGAAGGAATTACAAAAATTCGTGATTATAACAAATGTATAGGGATATTAAAAAAATATCGTACAGTAAAAATAAGTACACTTAAATCATAATATTTCCATTCTACACCGCCTCTCGCGTAGACAGTCTATTTTCATAAACGTCTTTTGCATTTTGAAAGTCATTTAAAATTTTTTTATCAGAACTTAGAGTAAATTTTCTCTCCCCCTCTCCAATATTAAACTTAATCTTTCCATTAGTCCAAATGCAACAAAAATGCGATGCGTAAAAGCAGGTAGGCCACTATTAATTAAAGATTTCAGTTATAAACAAGCACATTTCACATGGAATTATAAGTGCATTATTTATAGCAACACGTATGAGCATTTTCAGAACACAACTTCATTGAATTACCCTCAAAATTGGTTTGAATCATGTGTAGAAGTATTTGAGTTTTCGTTCAAAACCCATTACCAGGAAAACCGTTTTTTTCAAAAATAGAAAATGCAATTACAGACGCCACCATCATTTTCAGTTATTAAGAGAAAATAAATTTTAAGTTGCATATATTTTGGTTCCGATTACAAGAATAAAAATATAGACTGGTTTTTAAAAAATCAGGCTTTAATCTCCAAAGGAACAACAAATAAAATAATGGATTTTCCTTTAAAATCGGAGCAAAGCAAGGATATATACTAAAGAAGAAAAATTTTGCACCCTGTGAAATGTGGTGAAACAAAAATTTATTGTCGCCATTAATGCCAAAGGTAATATAATCAGTTTTTAAAAGACTTTAAGTTACAACAAAACTTTCCGTAACTTAAGCTAATGTGATATATTCTGTGTTTGCAGATAATAAAAAAAGTTAGCATTTTAGCCGCCTAAAACTCGGTCGATAAATGTTTAGATAATAAGATTACAATATCTGCTGATAAAAGTTTCTTAAAATAGCAGAACTGTCAAGAATTGTTAATAAAACAAGAAAATACATCTTTCATAGAAAGTGATGTGAACGAATAGTGTTTAAAATTAACAAAAACTATACAAATAACAAATTAAAATTGTTAACACATTAAAATTACAAGATATGCTTATTTGCTCATTTAATCAATCAGAAGGGACAGTATAGCCTGTTTGGTAGAGCGTTGGACGCATTCCTTAGGCTTCGAGTTCGAACCCAGCCGGCCGAAGACTTCCCGTGTGTGGTGGTGGCTGGCGCACGTTAAATCTGTCATGGTCACAAATTCCTCCATGGCGAGAGTAATACCACTGGGGTTACTGGGTCAGAGGGGATGGTCCTCTGTTTCATATCTTAGTTACGATCTGTCAATGAATGAATGAATGAAGGAAGGAAATGCATGAATGAAGTCCGCTCCGTAAAAAAGGTTTGTGACGTGAATGAGCTAGAAGTCACACTTGTGCCCTCGGGTGCTCAGAGGTCCACACCCTCAGAAGCTACTGCATCTCTCCTTCCGTTGTAAATCGGAACACAACAACAAAAACAATTGTAATTATTTAATAAAAAGTAACTAAAATAGTTTTTCTTTGTTAACCTAAATAGGGATTGATTTTTTTTATTTGTTATATCTAACATCGTTTTTACAATGAAGTGTGAAAATATACAAAAAAAGCAAGTGATAAAATAGGATACCTAAAAAAATCCACAGTTTTATTAAAATTGCAATCGATCTGCTCAAATAATAATGAAAATAATTAATGTTTTTGTTTTGTTTTTTCGAAAACAGGATCAATCTATATTTATTTATTATAGAACTCTTCGCCATCTTAATTGAAATCTTATATTTTCAACAGCGTTGTTCACACTAATTTTCAGAAGCACTTTTTTTTAGAATGCAAAGGATTTCCTTCTCATTATATTTTAAATTAAAATGGGTTTTCTTTCTGATTAATGCCGCCTGGTAACCAAGCAACGGATCAAATTAAACTTCTTGAAAATATCTCAGATTGAATGCGAGTTACGAAACTAAAACAGTTAGGGTTACAGCGAGAAAAACAATCTGTCTCTTTGTTAATTAAAGAAAACCTTAATTGTTTGCGCTAACTCATAACAAGCACTGTAAGCCATAATAAACTTTTGTTTAAAAGACAATTAGCAAAGTAATGAGAATGAAAAAATTGAAAAGAGAGCAAATGTTCCCCACATAACATTTCATTAATGTTATGCTACATTGAGAATGATTTTTTGGTGTTATTAATTTTGACATGAAAATTAACCTCCTGACCTACGAATTTATTTAATTTATTATTTAGATGCCATTTCCCATTTGGGACAATTAATAGTGTTTTAATTTTTATAATAATATAAGGCATTTTAAATATTGAAGCATTTTTAAATGATTTTTTACATTTTAAATAATTTAATTTTTTTTATTTATTCGAACATTAAAAATAAAAAATTCATTAATTTAGTGGAAATCAAAAGTAATAGCTAATATTTAAAATCGACACAGTGGTAAATGTTCATTGTGAGCTTCTCCAGAAATATGAAGGTTATCAAAGAAATATGAGAATTCATCTCGTAATTATTTCTCCTCATGGACGGTGTGAAAATTAGAAAGGAAGCAGGAATGCGGGTATGACAATATTCGATTTCTTGAAGGAGGGGATTCATATCACTGACTTTCAGTGATATGAACCACAGTACAACCCTAATCGGTACTGACGTATTAGACCGTCGATAAGCCAATAAATCGCCAACCAAACCGAATTTCCTTTTGGTCACCAAAGTTCTTTAATGTTTTTGAATACGTGACAAACCAATTTTGGCGAGTAAGCGATCTATTGGTGACCGTTTTTTGATTTGGCGAAAATGATCGACAGCTTTATACTTAAGTACAACCTTCTCTTTGGAAGTACATCCCGTCATCGATGGCAGGAATCAGACCACCTATTTGTGTACCCCTCCAAGGGACGAGATCCAACCACCATGCCGGAAGCATCTCATCCTCTTTTCGAGGTGCTCCCCCCCTCTCGGGAGGATATCTTCCCCTTAATAAATCTTGCCTCAAAGAAAGCTCTCACCCAGTTTCAAAACAGGCCATCCATTGGCCAGAATCTCGTAAATAAATCATGATTAAGGCATCCCATACAATGCAATTCCAATTTACCCATTCCTTTATTTCAAATCAAACGATGTAGCTTCAACTCTCTTCACGCGAAGCAGATGTTTCAGCTCTTTGGCGTAATAGACCCTCCCTCGCGGGCCCATAAATTTAATGCAATCCTTTCACAAAGCCGCCCGCCGTTTTCCGATTGCGTTCTCATTGACCGCAACGAGGAAATTACAATGCAGGGTATTTTTACCCCGATGGGGTTGAAAGACTCGTTCTTTGTTTCTTTGGAGGAGAATCAATAACCGGCTTTTTGCTCGGAGCAGTTGATGAATTGCTGCTCAGCCACCGGTTATTACTCACGGGTCCTGCAATGAGCCTGTTAGCGTCTTGGGGGGGGCGGAGAAGGGGACATGTGCTTTGTCTCCGCCAATAAGAAAATGAAAAGGAAAGTAATCTTGTACTTGAAGTGTCGAGCGATTAGAAAAGTTGTACGAGTTTGGTTGGGTACGAAAGCGTCAAAATGCAATGAAGTGTTTCCACTCAATAGCGGATGAGTTTTATAGCTGGATACGGTTAAACAGACCCAGGGGAAACTGTCCCAATGTCAATATTAGATGTTGCTCTTTGGTTGCATCTGTTTTTAACAACAATTCTGCAATTTAATTTTGTAATTAATATTAACTTTTATGAATGTCAGGGGGGTTTAAAATCGTTTTCTTGGTTTTCAATAGTTTCAATTAATAGTCTGTGATATACGACAGTTCGCTGCTTTTCTATTGTACAAGTGCTTAATAGTCTGCAAGTGACGCATTTACTGACGCAGCAGGTTATGCGTAAAAATTACAAGTTTGATACAGGTTTCGAATTTCTTTTTCAATCCCTACTATTAGCTCACACTCTTCTTACACATACATCTTGCTTAAATTTTCAATCGTCAGTAAAATGCTTTTTATTCACCCACTCAAGTTCAAGTCAATTTTTAAAAACTTGTAGTGGATAATATTTGATGTTACTACATTTTTTTCAAATATTAATTCATTGTTTTTTATTTATTAATTAAAAACTAACTTTCTCGCCTTTATAGTAGTTCTTTATAGTAATTGTAATTGTTAGGACGGGATAGCCTGGTTGGTAGGGCGTTGGATTCGCATCCCTTGTGCTGCGAGTTCGAAACTGATCACAAAATTCTCCATGTCCGGAGTTATACCAATGGGGGTACTGAGGCAAAGGTGATCATTATACGGGTGTTCAGGGGTCCATACCCTCAGAAGCTTCTGTACCCCTCCTTCCGTTGGAAAGCCGAACACGAGAACAAAAATTTCTAACTTCCTAAATTTTTTTCTAATATCGAAAGTAGGAATTGATTTTTAAAAAATTGAATACGAAAGTAGGAATTGATAGTAATTTTTTTTATATCACTAGTTGTCAGAGTAAAACATTAAAAATGATATCCCAACAAGAGGTATAAAAAAGCTTTTTGATATTTCAAGAAAAACGCTTTGGCAAAAATTCTGAAATTTTTTTTGAAGTTGTTTGTCGACAATCAACTTGTTGCTAGAGCGTTGGTGTATAGACCAAAGATTTCAAATTCGAATCCCGCCATTGTAGAAATTAGTTCATTTGGTGTCAAATGTCTTCCCATGTGTATGGCATGGATGCATGTCGAGAAGATAAAATTATTTTTTAAACCGTAGTTTTTTACCAACGTAAGATTTCGAAAAATTCTCAGTACAAAGGCAGTTCGTTATGATGAAGGGATAATTATCATAATTCGAAATACCTATATATTTTAAAATGTAAGAGAGTTAACAGGAAATAAAAACTTCAACGGTCGCTATTATCAACCCTTTTGAACTGAACGGCACCATTATCAATCCTCTTGAACTGAATGACATCATATCTAGTAACTGCCGAATTAATTTTATTCAAAATTATTCTTGTAATAGTTTTTACATGGTCAAAGGGTTGTATTATTATAAAGATTTTAAAACGAGTTTTTTTTTTTTTTTTTTGGATTCAAGGGGCTCTAATAGGGGCGGGGGGTAAAATGCACAAAAAGAAAATACTCCCGAAGATAGATCTTAAAAAATCATTGCAATCAGCAATATTCTAATAATTAAATTAATTACGAATGTGGTGTTTGAACCTCGAACTGAAATATTTTTCTTAATCCTTTTACATAAGATTTCATTTAGCTTCCAAATCAGATGACATCTTATCTGAGACATTTATTGTTATTTTAATTATTATAACAATAGAAGGGGGGTTCGGACAATGAATTACTTCCAAAGGATTTCTGCATTTTAAATTAACTAATTATTTTACTTAATTGTAGATTTAAAACTAAGAATTTATTAATTCAACACACGTCTCAGACACATTCACTGTTTGTGAAGGAGTTAACAAAGTTGTTGGCGAAGAAATTAAGTAAGTCAGATAATTCGTGAGTGAAATGATTTTTAAAAGGAAATATTAATAGCTATTCGATAAGCGAATTTACTATTCGTTCAAAAAAGTATTTTAAAACATTTTGTCCGTATGATTAAATAAAAGAAGGATGTTCTTTCGATTTTCTCGTTTACTTTCATTATATCCCTCGTTTTGTATTAATTTAGTTAGATGTGGGAGAAGGGGGGAGGATTTTAGAACTTTTCCCCTTCACTAATTAAATGTAAATTTTGATGATGTTTTACAGTTCTCTGTATCATTACTGTTAACTGAATGCCAGCTATCTAGCTACATTCTCGTACACAAAGTATATATCTAAAGAATTACGCTATATTTATGAAATTTGTTCCGAGGTATTATCAAATTTCTATATTTCTAACAAATGGTTAACGCAAGCATTGACAAATAAATTTGTGTTCTTGTCTGTGTGTACATTATAACTGCAAAATGCAACAGGTAGTTGTAATTAAGTCCTCATATTTTAGCATGAAGAGAGAGAGAGAAGAGATCGATCATTTGGTAATCTGTAAATGCAAATGCGGTTACTCAAAAACGCGAAGACTTTCATAAAATATAGAGCGAGATTTTTTTACTAATCTTTTAGTTCTGTGTCTGATCTCGGCATCAGTCAATCGAAGGGGAAAACTGCATCCAAAATGAATCTGGTTTTTCAATAAGAAGCACAAAACGCTTATGTGAGAGATTCTGAAAATAAAAATCTGAGTATCCTTAGTATTCACGAATATGGCCAAGGTCTAGAATATTTATACAAAGGCAGGGTTAATAATATCTTTATTAAGAAGTATTTGAGAAAAGTTAGCGAAAATCACTCACCCATGGTGTCGATTTATTGCATTCACACACATGTGAGTACAGACAAATTTAATCTCCAGATTTAATCAAAAATCTGTTAAAGATCAGTACTTTTTTGTGATAAAATAAGAAGCGAAATTCGATCCATTTAATAAGGCGCACTTTTGAGTTATCGAGTCCGCAAGCACACGCGAAGAAAGACGAACTGACTTTTCATAGAAAGACTTTGATAGCAATCTACAGTATATCATCCACGATCTGTTAGGGTTTCTTTTGTTTGGCGCAGGTAGAACTTCTATCACCAGCGTTTTCTCAAGGTTTTCAGGAGATGGTAATTTTTCATTTTTATAAAATAATTAAAATAAATCATTTGTAATCATAAATTTTCATTAAAAATTAATAAATAATTTTTATAAAAAATAATTGATATTAAATAGTTTTCATAAAAGAAATAAATTTCATAAAATAAATAATTTATAAATTCTTTTTTCATAAAATAAATAATTTATAATTTTTTTCATAAAATAAATAATTTATAAATATTTTTCATAAAGTATAGAATTAATAAATAATGATCATAAACTATATAATATATAATTAAAATAAAATATTGATAGAATAAGTAAAAAATCGTGAATGTCGCCAGTTTGAAGTTTAGCATAAAAATCGGGCTTAAAATTTTACTTTCCATCTCGCTGCGTTTCCGAGTTATATTACAGATAGATATTATGCTTAAGAATAATTTTTCATCTTTCGTTACAAATAATATTTGTAGCCAACTCAGGAACCCAAGATACAAAAGAAAACACGTCTTTCCTTTCACGAAAACAGAATTAACGTCAGCGTCACACCTACCAGCGACAGCTCCTAACTGTATTTGAATGAATCGGCTTTGAGGGGGAGTCACGCTAAGTCTATGGAACGACTAAAATTTCCTGTTCTTCTGAATTACGATCGCCCCCACTTCCTGTCGGAGGAGAGAGTCGGTAATATTTTGATTTAATTCCGGCGGATAGAATTTTTTTGAGCCCCGTCCAGTGTGGAAGCGGATTCCCTGTCAGCACGTTCTGACGTCAGGAGATAACGGCTGTGCGTCAATCCCCTCGTGATTCCTCCTGTAATAAACCGGAGCATTTTGGGTTTGAAAACAAATTGTTTATGATAAATCTCGTCTGTTTGTGAAGTTATCGATTCGTGTTAGATATTAATCGGCGGGATCTTGCCCGTTCTTGGCAGATGTTTTCAACCGCGGCTAAAATTAACCACCTTTCCGGCCTCTGAAAAGGTCATTTATAACAAAAATAGTTGCTTGGAAAGTCCTTTCGTTGTTGTTGTGGATGGACGAAGATCACAAACAACAACTGTCAGAAATCGGCGAATGTTTGATAAATAAAAGGAAATTGTAAAGATAAAAAAGACTTGTAACATTTTTTTAAAGATGAAATAATCGAAGTCGCTCGCACTTTTTTTCGTTGATTTTGAATTAGAAACAGAAAAAAAAATGAAAGAATTTTTATTAAGTATATTTGCATACCTAAACATTGCTAACTAACATGGACTCAGGGATTGTATTCGATATCGTAGAAATGCTTGCGAATATAAATCCAGTGTCCACAAAATTCAGAATTAATTAAATATAATGTAAAATGCACTTACTAATAAAGTTGTCAGTTCCATTGAACGAGAGAGAGAGAGAATTTTTTCTTTTGCATGAATAATTTGCTTTGAGAATCATCTTTCAACAATTTTTTCCCTTATTTTTAACAATTTTTGCGTTGCCCGTTTTCTTTGAAATAAAACACTTAACTCCTAAAAACATGCTAAAATCTTAATATTTATTGAAACTCCCATCCTTTCCCTTTTCATTGTAAATGCTTTCGTTTCATTTAGCATCAGCCCCTTAACCCAAATTTTACAAAATACAAATAATAGTTTTTGATGCTCACGAGTGAAAGAAAAACCAGACATTAAAAGAGGTATTTTCCAAGCCACATATCTCAAGACGTCGATGGATAGACAGACGCGTGCATGTGCGCGCGAGTGCGTGTGTGTGTGTGTGAGCGCGCTCGCGTTAGAACAGATGAAACCGCCGCTAATTTCAGAGCAGGATGATTCCGAGTCAAATCTGAGTTTTAAGAAAAACGTAGATCTATCAAAATGCTCGATGTTGGTATCGCCGAAATAGAAACAACGATTTTTGGTATTAAGAAAAAAAAAAGAGGGTCTAGGGGATAAACGCGATTCTGGATGTAACGATTGAATTTGTGCTGGTCACCGATTGGAAATTCGACATTCAAACTTGTGGAAGACCTTAATAGCTGCTACTGTCTGAAACCGTAACACTTAAATTGGTCCAGTAAATGAAATCCCATTATATTGATATGATCCAATGACTCAACAAAAGCAACCCCAGCATACAGGTAATATCTTAAGGAAAGGAATAAATGCAGAATCTCTACACCCACTCAGACAAAATATGAAATATTTCTACTTTTTATAAGTTGCTGGTAACTTTCAAAAGATAAAACACTTTTTGAAATATATTTAAAGCCGATAGGTAATTCGAAATTATTTTCTATCCACAAATGAAAAAACAGCTACGGTCGTCAAAGCAGATCGACATTTTTCAAATCGAAGGAATGAAAATTAATAACATTCATTTCCAAAATACGCTGTTATTTTGTAGAATATCGAATTTATGCAGAGCAAGACAAATAACTATGCACTTCAATTCCTTATACAAAATTGAAATTTTTTGAAGAAACCGATTACCCAACCACCTGAATGAAAGCTAATTCTTTTTTCTTTTCGGCGGATTCAAATAAAATTCCCGTCTGGAGTTGAAACGTTTTCTTTGTTCCAAACGATCGCATTCCTCTCTTTTTTTCCAAGAGCAAATTACACGGAAATTAGGGGGTGAGTGTTTGATTTATCGGTTTTATAGGACTCTAGAGAATTCGAATACAAAGAGTAATTATATCGATTGTGTTCACGGTTACGGAGAAGTGAGCAGACCGTTTTATTTTAAGCACCAGCCGCACCTATCAGCATCGTAAATGGGAAATAAATTCGTACTATTCGCGTAATTCGTCTAGATACCACACTTGACATATAACAATATATTTTCAGTACTTGTGTATTAGACCGTCGATCTTTATTGCCAAATTTGAAAGCGTCGCCAATAATGTCAAAAAACAGCCATTATTTAAAAAATTGTTCAAACCTTAACTGTAGTCCACCATTTTGTTGGTTTTGTTGGTGTCGACGGTTTATCACCAAATTTGAATCCGTCGCCTTTGAGTTACTAAACCGTTGGCGTCGACGGTCTAATACATAAGTGTTCTATTTTCTTTAACATTGAACACTATCCTGTCGTATTGCACTGTCGTGACAATTTTTATTTATTATTATTATTATCTTGAAATTGTCCGTGAATTAGAAAAATTATGCAATCGGGTATATATTTCAATAACTGGTACATCACAAATAAATGGAGATAATAAACCTGCATTAATATTAAATGGTTAACATAAAGAAATTTAGTAAATAAAAAGTTTATATTCAGGATATTTACTCAAGTCCTACTACTTCTCATTGATTTTAGAGCTGCGACAACTATTGTCACAAACAGGACGTCTATTAATAGCAAAATGATCATGTACTACACGATAACAGCGGTCTCAATACCATTCAGCAGCGAACAACAGAATCAGCTTTCCTATTTCGGAAAAAATACACGATGTGGAGAGCAAGCCAATCAAAAAGTTCTACAGCATCAATGATTTTTCGGAAAGGCACTTTAAGAGCAATAATGCTAACAACAAAACGTATAAATCAAACATTTGTTTGATTCAGATTTGTGACGTAATGACAGAGGGAATAAATCGTCTTTTAAATATTACAACTCAACCCGATGACGGAAACCATTTCGAATTATGAAAATAATATCTGCTGATAGCTAATTACTCTGGTTTATTTCCAATGCGTTCTTGGAATAAAAGAGTTGGAAATAATAACCACCAGCATGTACATTTTACGCATCTTGTTCTTAGCACCATCGTGCTCAAGGCGTATCTTCGTACTAAATCGAAGATGCTCTACAATTTTGGGTTTTTTTTCTTGCATTTTGTACTTTTTTCGAAATAGGAATGCTAATTCTGGAATTTGCAGCCAGATGGCTTTATAGCCTATCTTATGCAGCACATGATCACTGTATATACGTAGACACCAATTTTCCGGCAATATTTATCGCCTTTCTCAAGTAATGCGGAGTAAATGGACATCCAGCATATATACTGTAGGAATAATAAAGCAATGAAATTCAATATTGCGAATGTGCCGAGTGATCTCTAGCACCTGCATATCGTATACAAGATATAGTGTTTAGATTTTTACAGAGAAAAAATACATTTGATTCTAAAATTAGTAAATCAGTGATTTACATTTTCTGAACTACATTTAAAAATTTGATTCTGAAAATAAAAGTATTTTTTT
>JAOUZG010027273.1:1503208-1571002 GCA_026289955.1 Argiope argentata | reverse complement strand
AAAAAAAAAAAAATCTGCTACGCATATTTTAATGCATCATGCCAGAACATTATTTCTTGAACGGCCAAGTACTGCGTGATCGTGCAAGTTAAATTATATTTTTATTCATTTTAAAGGTTTCATTGAATGAGTCACTTTAATATTGCAACGATCCAAAAGACTTTGTCACGCATTTATTGTTTGAAATAATATCACGTTTCCCATTTATTTCATTTCATGTAACCACTTGCTCAAAATGACATTTTTTTAGGGCTTTTTTTGCTGTAGTCATTAACTTATTTTTTTTAATCAGATCTTTTGTAAATGCAACAGTTATTAATAGTACGCGTGTAATGGCAACGCATTATTAATAGCCGATTTTTTGAGATGCTCCTGCAGATAATGAAATTTTTATTTTTCGACTACGGATTTTGGTTGAAGACAAAAACGTCATTCCCAAAACAACATCATGTTTTGACATTATAATAATACAATAACAGTATTTAACAGGAGATTTCATCAGCATTCGTTTTGTTTCATGTTAACTTGCATTGTCTGCTTTTTCTCTATCATTTCGCGAAAACAGATCGTGCACCGTCACTCGTCAATTTTTTCCCAACGCCGAGTTTGAAACCGAGCAGCTGGAAAGAAAGCAAACAGAGCCCTTAAAAATACATAATGGAGGACTCTCCTTTTGTTTTGATAGGGAAAGGGTCAGTGCCGCTGTTTGCATCTTCGGTTTCACAACTCCCCCCGATGCAGGAACAGCTGCTGCCTACAACTTTTGACAGAATCCGGAATCGCACGCTTTTCAGAATGTTTTCGGTATTGCAATCTTTTGCTTCTATTTGTCTGCACGAGGGTGGAAGAAAAGGTGGAAGAAAGGACCGATATTCGGCTACTTCTTTATCGACTGCAAGCACACAGCAGTGACTTGACGGTGCCTGATGAATACAGTGGCAGAAGCAAAAACGAATAAGTGAACTGATCATCTACAAACATCTCTGCAGGAACATCTTAAAAAATCAACTTTGAATAACGTGTTATTATCGCATTTACAAAAGCTATGATTAAAAAAAGTGAATGATCACAGCAAATAAAACCTAGAAACATGTCATTTTGTGCACGTGATTATATGAAATAAAATAAATAGGAAATGTGACATCTTTTTTAAACAATAAATGCGGGATAAAAAAAATTTTTGGATCGTTTGCAATACTAAAGTGACTCATTCAATGAAACAGTTAAAATGAATGAAAAATATAATTTAACTCGCACGAGCACGTGGTGCTTGGCCGTTCAAGAAATGATGTTCTGACACGATACATAGAAATATGCATAGAGGATTTCCTTTTAATATTTTTTTATATTTACGATTTAGGTAGTAACGTAATAAAAAGTATTTTATATGGTTACAAATTTGCTAATTTACATTTCCGGGCGAAAAATCAGTCAGTATTTTATATTGCATGCTTCAAAATTTCTACACCAAAAACAGTTTCAACACACAGCATTCAGATCTTCCGAAAGACCAGTACTGCCGGCGTCCTGGCTCAGAGGTAGCGCGCCTTCCTCCTCGGTTTGGTTTATCTGTGAGGTGTGTGAATGTGTCCTGTAAAAACGGGCTGTACAAGCGAGTGTGTGTGCGTGTGTATCATCTTCATATGAGCTAGAAGTCAGACTTCTGTCCTCGGGTTCTCAGGGGTTCATTCCCTCAGAAGCTATTGTACCCCTCTGTCCGTTATACAGTGGACACATCATCATCATCAAAACTTCTACTAATATTTTGAAATGTGACATTCATCCTTGTTTTTTGAATGATGTGGTTAAATGCATGAGAAAATGCTGACAGATAGAAGATTAGTCAGTTTCTTGACGGTTTAGTTTTAGTTATATTAAGATCCCTTTCTAAAGCAACACTAGGGATATTTTGGGACCGTACTCGTAATTGTAAACCAAGGTCAGATGACGAGGTTAACAACTGAGGTGGAAATCCTCTCTCCATATCAAATGGAGGGCGTTTGGTGCTGACGGATTTAACGAGTAACAAACTATCTTAACGATGATTCTTCGTTGGAACCCTACAGGTCAAGTGCCGAGATCTTACCTCCAGGCTACCATGGTCTTTCCTTGACGGATTTGCATTCTAAATAATATACCTTCATTCTAAATTTTATCTTTCTTATCTTCTTAATAGTAAATGAGTTCATGTTTTGTAGTTATCGTGATCACCTGCATTTGGACATCCAGACAAATAAACTTCCTTTAAAAAGGTTTAATCTAAAATGCGATATAAATCTGAAAGTTGAATGTAAAGAGCACATGCCAGTCTAACTCAAGGTGTTTTTGAGTCATCGTGTTCATCAATATACATAATCTCAAAAACTTGTTTTTTCGAATTCGCTCTGAAAATTTGAGATTCGTATAAAATTAAAACTTCAATTTCTTTATTGTATGTAAGAAAGAAAAAACAGAGAATGCTATAATCATCAGATGATTTGACTTCACGAATTTGAGACAAAGAACAGGCTTTCCCCAGACCAAGAATGTCGCTTTTGAAATTCTGTCTCACTGTTTGCTTAAATATTTGCCTCTTAACACCAAACCTGAATGTGTTTGCGTAAATACGAGCCTCTTAACACCAAACACCAATGAGCTACAGGATAAAAATTGTGACGCAGTCCTCTTTGTATAGTATCACACAACTTCACGGCAGTGAGGGGGGGAGGTATTCAAAACTAAAATGACGAGTCCTCAATTTATGGAAACTACGAAAAGATATCATCGAATTCAAATTAAATGAATTTTTATCCAATTTGCGTTATTCCTTTAATGCACAAGTTGAAAAACCTGGCGTTGTTTGGAAAATACTTCCATGTATAATATTTTTTAAGTAAAAACTAATACTGTATAAATTATAACACGGACAATCACATTATTATACTACACCACTTGATTGACTTCTCTTTTGACTGATCATTTGAAAATAAAAGTAATTTAATGGAAAAACTGGTATACCCTTTAACAACATTATGTAACGACTTTAAACTGATAAAAATACCAAAAAAAATATGAAATAGAAATTTTTAAAAATAGCAGTCTTAGTATTGCTGTTTTTCAAAATGACCGGAGTTAAATTTTAAAATTAAAGAACATTTTAATAAAATGCACGTAAAGGTATTTGGTATTGTTGAAAAGTTTCAACTTTGAATTTTAAGATGATAGTAAAATACTTCTCTCAAAAAATATGTTTGGGAGTTAATTCAGGAAAACGGAGAAATTTGAATTGATTTCTAATCAATTGAACAATAAAATATGACAATTTGAAAAGTTGGCAGCATCTTTTCTATCTACTAAAAAATATGCAAAGTGTCTTTTGAAATCGGCCCAGTCGTTTAGGAGGAGTAATGATACACACACACAGACATACACCTTATTATTATGGCTGAACATGATGTTATTTTTGGGATGAGGTTATTATCTGCACGTGTACCTCAAAAAATCAGCTTTTAATAACATTTACAAATGCTCTGATTAAGAAAAATAAGTTAATGACCACAGCAAATAAAACCTAGAAAAATGTCATTTTGAGAACGTGATTATATGAAACGAAATAGATGGGAAATGTGATATTTTTTAAAACCATAAACGCGAGACAAAGTTTTTTGGATCGTTTGCAATACTAAAGTGACTCATTCAATGAAACAAAATGAATAAAAATATCATTTATCTCGCACGAGCACGTGGTGCCTGGCCGTCAAGAAATTACGTTCTGACATGATACATTGAAATATGCATAGCAGATTTCATTTTCATCTTTATTTATATAAAGATTATCATGAAATTTTTAAAGGCGCATAACAAAATTTTAGTGAAAGAAAATTTCTCGCCAAGTTCAGTTCTGATCATTATCTGACCGTCCAAGTGACAAGTATTCTCGCAGATTCAGAAGATGTTATTTGTGATGCTACAATTTTAATTCAATGCGAATTTCAGATCAACAAAACGAAAATTATTCTGAGGAAGAAAACAACATTAGATGTTAACGAAATAATAAAATTAATTTTTTTCAAAACGTACTCATAATCTGATCGGGATTCTTTGTCATTTTTAGGGGAACTCGCCACTCTTACAGTTTACAGAAATGATGAATCATGGAAATGCAAGATAAAACTGAAAGGAAAATAATTCTACTGGTCCCCCTTTTCGTCTTTAATATGGTTTGAAATATCTCAACACTCGACGATGTTGCAGCAATTCTTGCGCTACTTTCTCGAATATATAATAATTCATTTTCCGAAAACTCATCTTTCTTTCTATCTGATACAAAACTAAAAAAAACTTTCAGCAGAGGGATTGAAATTGTTGCGTTTACGTCTCGTTTGAAATTTATTCTTCGGCGATTGAGGACAATATCTCTGATGACTGCCCAATTTTCCACTATACATCAGCATGGAGGAGGGTTGGCTGACGACCAAATTGAAACGGCCAGATTTGTCAAGCGATCAAGAGCCCAATCGGCGATCCCCCGATTACGGAGCGGAGACCGCCCGCAGTCATCCTGAAACGGAGTTCGTTTTCTTTGGATTTTATTTTCTCCTAAACGAAATTACACAAAAAAAGCAATAAAAAAAACGACATCGAAGCATCCGAGACAAGAGATTCCAGATTTAGTTGAATTCGAATCCCTCCTTTTTTTAAAAGTTGAATTGTATTTTTGAACAATAACAGAAAAATGCAATGAATGAGAACGATATAGATCAAAACTATAGATTAATATCAAATTTTGAACGAAAGCCGTATCAGAAAAATGAATCTATTCTTCCATTCAAGCGAAAATCAAAATAATAACAAACCAGTGGTGGTGGTCTCCCCAAAATTTTCTTGCATATTCTAACGAACTGTTAAGTTAAAAAAATGCCTAACAATGCCTTAGCGTGTAATAGTTGGGCAAAATTAACATTTAGCGGGAATACGCATTTTTATTGAATCTATCCTCTCATCCTTGGAGAAGTTTTTGGCGATTAATCCCTAGTATGAGGTCAATAATATCCAAAAGCCGAATTTGAGTTTTAGCCACGAATCCCTCAACCATTTGATTCAAAGACACAAAACTACACTTGTAGAAATAAAAAAAACCTTTCAGTCATTCTATTTTTTAATTATTGCTTTTACTTATTTCTGAAAAGACATACCGACAGACAGTCAACCCGTAGTTGATTTCGCAGAAGCTATAGCAGATATGTATACAACGTATGTAACCCTTTGTACTTCGAATGGTGCCTTTTTTCACTATTCAAGATGCTTAATTTATTTTTCTTCAATTTTGATTGTTAGAAATACCTACAGAATATTAAAAAGACGTTGATGGATTTTTCGGGGAAACTCTGGAAAGCCACTATACAATAATACAAACCTAATTATCCTGCATATTACCTGAATGATTTTCAGTCAAAATACTTTTCCAATAGCAAAGGGTTAAATCTGTGTACCAAATTTTATCTATCTAACTTTCTTAGTTATGTAATTAGCGTGTTAACTTTTATTCCAACAGCAGGATAGACGAACTTCCTCTGAACAGATTTTATTCAAAATCCAGTAGAAATCTGCAAGTATACCAAATTTTAATTGTCTAGTTCAAATCCTTTTTGAGTTATCTTTGTCACAGTCAGAAAAACTGAAATTTTCCAAAAATGCGTTTTTCATACTCAGGGAGTTCTAAAACGCTGAGATTCGTAAAAATCATAAATCCGATTTTTTTTAACAATTACTATACATATGCAATACATAATATACGTACGCCAATTACTATACATATGCATTGTGTTACATATACCAGAAAGTTAGATGATTCATAGTAGATGTTTTTATCATCAAAATTCTGAATGGGTTAGAAACTACTTAACAAATCCGGTAACGCTTAACTTTCTGCCAATCTACACATACAAACGCAGACATTGTGCATATCTTATTGTTTATTTTTACAATAATAATTAAAATCTTAGATAAACCGATTTGTCAGCTTTTTTGTGAGCATGGTAATATATTAATAATAACATTTGTAAAATACAAGAACTATTTAAAAACTGGTTTAAATTTTGTATAATATTTTGTCAGTGTAGATTAATACATGCATTTGCAACAGAATTTAAAATGAAAAGTAATGTGTGATTAAATATCAAACTTTGAAATGCTTTTAGTAGTTTTCAAATTTATATTTTCCAACTAAAATGTATATATTTAACAGGTAAGTCATATCAGACTCTCCGACACGCCACGAAAGCATATGGATTAAAATCATAAAATTGTATTACTGGACCGCCTCAACAGCAACACTGGCAACTGGAAAATGTAGTTGAGTCCTAAGGGTCATCACCGGCCACGGTACAACCCATCCCGTAGGAAGTACGTCCAGTTATCAATGGAAGGAGCATACCACCGCCTATTGTTGTACCCTCCAGGGTGGTTAGATCCAACCAGCATGCCGGAAGCATCTCAAACTCAATTACAAGGTGCCCTCCCGGGGGATATATTTAACATGAAAGTGATATTTTGTATATTTTTATGAAAACGGCACATTTTAAACGATTTGTAAATAGAATATGATTTTTATACCTTTCTGCTCAATTTATAAACAATTTATAGCAATTAGATAATCGCATGATTTTAAAAGTTTTTATCTAATCTCTCGAGTGAATGTCAAGAAGATTTTAATTTTTAAAGAACTTTTCAAAACGTTTTTTTAAAAGTACTTGGATTAGTGAATCTGACACTTAAGCTATTTTTCTTTCTCTTCGATCTAAAATAGAAAATGACAATTTCTGATTCTTGAAAACTTCCAAGAGAATCATTAAATGCGCAATCTCACTCCTTTAATTAAACCGTTCTAAGAAAAGAAAAATATGTACATACAAAACACATCCTGACGACCGGTTTCGCTACGGTTCTAGTTAATAATCCAAAAAATGAACTTATTTCAAAGAAGAATTCTAACCTAGTGAAAACTAGATTTGCGGTAAATGGCAAATCTAGTTCCTTTTATCTTACTTTGAGAAAGGAACTCATTTCTGAAAGAAGAGTATTTCTCCGTCCCCATCCCTAACCTCCACCCCTTCTGATGACATGCTTTAAAGCCGTGCAACTTTCACACTATGAAAGACAGCGGGAGAAAAATTGAAAGAGTACAAAGCAATCGACATAAAACTTCGCCAAACTCTTCATCTTTAGAAAAACTTTTGCATTGATTCCATCATTTGTCAAGCTGTGTAAAAAGGGAAAACGAATATGTTTTTAGTTTAAAATATGAATCTGATAGAAAATGATTATTTCTGAAGTGAATCAATGTCGTTAAATTCTATTCGTATTTGGTCTTTTATGCAATTAAGATACGTCATTTCTCAGGCAAGAAATATGCTTTGTGTATTAAATGTTTATTTATCTTAATGAACACCTTTTTTTAAGGCTTAATATTTACATTCGTACATTTTTTTTTTACCCTGGTCTAAGGGTAGCGCCTTTTCCCCGCAATTTCGGCGTCCCGGGTTCGAGTACGGTTTTTCTTTAACCTGTGCTCTATCTGTGAGGTAATCTGTGTTCTGTCTGTTTTCACTGTAAAAAGGGGTTGTGCAAGCGAGCGTGTGAGTGTCCTCTTCCTATGAGCAAGAAGTCAGATTTTTGGCGTCAGTTGCTGAAAGATCTTTATCCATCTTCAGAAGATATTGAGCCTCTATTTCCGTTGTAAAGCGGCCACGACATCACCGTCATTTTTACATTCATCTTTTTTTACATTCTCTTTCCCCAAGTATATAAAGACAAAAAATTTTAAACATTCAATCCGAGATTGTGTCGAATTTCCAAGTTCCGGACCTCCCTAACTCCGAAAAAAAAAAGATTTTCGGAAGTATGTTTATGATCTCGATATCTCCGAAAATGTTTCGATTTCGAACGAAAATTTCTAAATAAATGATGTTTAGTATGTGGACTCAACATAAAATTTGTAGATTTTTATCAAATTGAATTCGAATTAATGGATTATATTCGAACTATCAAATAATCAATAATATCCGTATATTTAATAATTAATATACGGATATTAATTATTAATTATATTATTAATATTTAAATATTAACTAATGTATTAATATTCGAATAATGGAATCGAAATTGATAGATTTAATTCGAATTATGGAGTTAAATTCACTAAGAGAAAATTTGTTTGTCCAGTTGTCTGAGTACTTCTGAGAATAATAAGTACAAAATACAAAAAAAAAAAAAAAAATTAAAACTTGATCATAGATTTAGTATCTAAAATGCAGATTCTTAAACAAATCTATTAAACAAATTAACAAATCTATTAAATTAATTAATAAAACAAATCTATTAAAAGGTTGACCCGTCTATCAAAGGTTTACCCGTCTATTTGAATGAACTTAAATACTGTAACTCAAACAGCATGAGTTACAGTATTTATTACTGTATCAAATGAAATTTGATACAGTAATAATAATAATGAATGAAATTTGATCTTCTGTCTGTAATTGTAACTCTATGTCTTATATTTCTTTTAATCGGTGCATAAAAAAGTATTCAAAAATATTTTATTTATCGGTAAGTCAATGATTAAACGGTTAAAAAAACCCGCCAAATATTCAGTAAAAAAGCTGGATTCACGGCAAAGTGAATCAAAGTTCATTTCATAGCAATCGCACCGGGTCCTAACACAGATGTAGCGTGTCTTCCTAGAGATCTTGGTGTCCCGAGTTCAAGTCCCGCTTAGGGCATAAATGTTTTTCTGTGTTCGATCTGTGAGATGTGTGAATGTGTCCCCCTGTAGAAAGAGGCTGTGAAGACGAACGTGATGAGTGAATAACAAAAGTCGTACTCTTGGCCCTACTTCAAACAAGAGACACTTATTTCGGCTTAAATACACGGATGCATCACGTGGCTTTCCATGGCAAGTGCCATAAATAACAACAACATAACAATTGTTGGCCAAAGGCATGCAGTTAATACACAAATGCCAGTTTTCTTTATTATATGAGGAAGCACAATCACTGACACGTGGAAATCGAAAAAAAAATATATGAGCACACTTGACAACCTGGCATTGTTTATATTCTAGAATTTTCTATGTTTTTATACGGATAAAAGAGGTAAACCTTTACTAAGGGATACACCTGAAAACATTCGAGGATATCAACTCTCTTTTTTTCCTATACATTTATAAGGCTTATTTAGTATATATCTGCATCGACTGTCTTTTATGCGAAATATGCCTGCTGTGGTCATCCGGACTAAAAAGTGATCTGATTGTAGATTCGAGTGTTATGAGGGTTCTGAATTCACTGGACGTTAAATATTTATATCGGATATTAAAGCTCGAAATAAACAATTTCGGATCTTATATATTGAGCCTTATATCTATTTATTTACCTTTTAGGAAATATCTGATTTCTATAAAATTACTGCTATTAAGCGTATTTGAGAATATATCAACACCAAATTCACCCAAATTACCTTTCAGAATAAACTACACATTCGAGACTTAGATATCCAAAGACATTTGAAAAAACTCCATAAAAACATTTCTTCAAAGAACTACCTCCATCAGACAACCATTACTCTTCTGATCTATTACCACTACTATCCTACAGAGCTTTCACCGTCCTCCCAACCTGCCCGCTCCACTCTGCCCCATCGTCTTCCACCCCCTCCCCTGCACGAACAATCTTATAATCTATCCAGAAGGCAAGCAGAACCATCGGGAAAATCTTCCCACTTCTTTTGCTCTTCATGTACTATCTGATTTCCGATTTCGGCCGCTTTCTTTCCTTTGAAGCTCGGATCTCTCTCTCTCTCTCTGTCGTCTTTCTTCGGCACATAGCGGCAGCGTTCGGTTCTTTTCGCATCCCATAATCGGCGAAATCCGGTTTCCCGCCGCTATCAAAAGGAGTATTAGTGGTGGTCATACAAGCGTGTAATGGGGGAGAAGATGAGTTAGTAGAAATAATGATTAATTAAGCGATAATGTGATGATCATTCGAGGAGAAAAATTGCCAGGCGGAAAAGTTTGGAATTGTTCAGAAGAATCAGTTCAGTTTGAAGTAGAATTTGGAATAAAAATGAAGATGTATCAACAAAAGAAACAATAAAGAAGATTATTGCTAAGAAGATTACCATAGAGGACAGTTCAAATTGGAAATAGATTAGTTAGATTAGTATTCATGCGATTAGCTTCATTAAACAATTATTTGCATCTCCTCTATTGCCATATTCGATAGCATAAAATCAGACTCTTCGAGAGTCTGATTTTGTACAAAGAGAGTCTGAAGGGAGGTACAAAATGGAATAAGATTCACATTCAGGAGAATTAATAACTGGAATTAGAAATTTACTTATTTTTTAAAACAAGGCTGGAAATTAAAACGATCGCGAACGACCAGTGGGCCACCAAGACATTTTGGTCCGATCACTTTTACTAAGATCTAAGACGAGTATGCAAAAAGAAACAATTATGAACACACAGAAGGCTATCCTTAACATGTTTGTTATTAGGTATAGATTCATATTCCATATTGATTATTAAGTTATAATAAATATTGTAAAACATTTTATTGCTCACCACACTTAAACCACGAGGTGGGCCATAACATCTTGAAAAAAATAGAAGTAGCTCATACCCTGAAAAAGTCTGTCAACCCTTATTTTAAAACAATATGTTTACCCCATAATAAATGGTTTTCTCTCATGAGAATAGTTTTTCTTATCCGGTGGTCCACTCGGTGACCCTGTGTAATGTGATAGAAAATTAGAGGAAGCAATTCATATCCTATCTACAAAATTAAATTAAATGAAAAAATATATTAAGATGCGTAGCTGGAATTGTGAAGCATGGATACACAAATGCCATTGCTAATTTTAATTCTATTTGCTCCATAAATACCGCTTATTTATGAGTAGTGCCAGATTACGAGCCAAGAACACTGAGATTTGAAATTAAGATATAACAAAAATATTCGTCACTTCCTAAATTTCGAAACATTTTTAGTGTTTCAAAACTGCAGATATTTAACCAAACCGTAACCTTATCTCTTAGCACTCGGAAAATTAATTTGATGCATAGTTATTCCTCTAATATATATTTGAACAATAAGCAAGCCCTTATAACTGTTTTAACCTTTTGGCAAACAACAGGACAAATACATTATACTAATCTTAATCTTTTAAAGTAGTTCTAAGTAAAAGTAGTTATTTTTGTTGGGAGGAGAGTGTGTATTTGCCCATCAGGTCCTGGCCTCGGGAGTTTAAAAACATTTGAAAAAAAATCGAATCGATTTTTTTTCTAATACAGAAGCTATTTTTTCAGTTCCTAACCGTTTGGTTTTAAAAAGAATTTTACTTAATAGGCAGTCAAAAAGTTAAGCTGAATTTCTCTGAAAAGTTAATAAACAACATAGGCGTATCTTAATCGACCCTTCCTGAAGGCATATTTAGCAATCAAAATTGAATAGGTGATATAAAAAAACTAATCCAGTTCCTACTTAGGTCAACATAGAATAATTTTGTTTTATTTATTTTTTATTAAATAAATACAATCAATATAAATAATTTATCAAAAAATGGATTTTCGCAAAAATTGAACTCGCGTTCTTTCCCATCACGAGAAAAATACCGAAATCCTCGCATTTTACCGATTGAGCGACTCCCTGTTTATTTCAATTTTCATTAAAAACTTCTAAAACTCTAAAGTATTAAAAAATGACGCACCCCATTGAATGGTCAATGAGTGGTACCATTCGAGTGCTAAGGGGTAATATTCATACCTACATAAAACAGGTTGGATGTATAAGCACATTTCGATTCATAAATCGTGGTAGATGAATCCGTATTTGATGCTGAGGACTTGAAAAATTTGATATTCGAGACAGAAGTTACAAATTCCTATTATCACTGAAGTTCAACTTGCTTCTGATTGAAAAGTTAGCATACGTCATCCCTATAAAAAGAAAACACACCTGAGTCCAATCAATGTTCAGACGTCAGCCACTTGTTTGTTCGAAATTTCAATTTCAACTTTGTCACGCAATACATCAGAAGAGATATAAAATTGCCTTTCAATATCTGATGGAATTCCATTCTGAGATGGTGATGACGATTGTCTTTAGTTGCGATAACTAATGGTAAAGTGCTTATTTGGCATACCCGAACAATAATTAGTAATGGTGATAATGTAAAGAAGCATGACATTTCCCCCCTTCAGGAGAATTCACTTTTTCAAAGTTAAAGTATGTCACACAATCCCTCAGTTTAGTTATTTTAACGTCCCATTTTAAAGCAACACTAGGCTTATTCCATGAAGGACATCGTAATTGTGAATCACAATGACGAGGATGGCACCTGAGCAGGCATTCCCCTCCACACCACGGGGAGGTTATGCCTCAAGAATTTAACTCGCACAAGATTCGCTTACACGACGATTCTTTCTCGACGGGTCTCGAACTTGAAACCCTCTGGTTATGGAGGTGAGACCTTACCACCAGGCCATCGTGGCTCCACACGATTTCTCAGAACAATGTTACATGATATATTGTGTTACGTGATTGGTTTCTATGCCAACAAGAAACCCCAATGTGTTGTGAAATATGCACTGGATTAGTGGGTTAAAACGTATAATGTAAATGAAGGAACTATTAGGAACCGATATGAAATTGTGCAATGGCTGTTAGTTTGCATTTCTTTTATTTCCCTAACTTAATAGTAATGAAAAATGAGAAATAAATAGAAACGCAATGTATTTGTATTATTCATATAAGTTTTCTTCTGAGTCAAACTTAAAAATAAAACTTTTAGTCTGAGCTACGGTTGTTTTGCATTCACAAATTTTAATGAGACACCTGTTTGAATGTTGTAACGTTCCCCGATTCCTACACAAAGTAATTGGAATTTTCGATCAGCTGTAACAAGAATTGTGTAACCCTCTCGTTTTGTGCTCCAGACTGCCAGATGGGGGTTCTACCCCCTAATGCGGTCATTTGGACATTAAATCGAGTTCTGATCAGGAATCAAACGCGCCTTTTTCGTCCTTCCAAGGAAATAAATGATTGTGGAGGATCAAATAGGATCGCAGATCATTCCCACGGTCAACTGCATACCTTTGTGGTTATTTCTGAATAGCCATTGGGCAACCGGGAGCTCAAGGACGCCAATATTAAAATGAGAGGCGGAGTTGTGACAGAAGATAAAATGCGAGACATTGGGAGACGAGTGAGATCGGCTGGACAGTTCGAGGAAGACTTCGGGATTTTTTGAAGTTATCGGATGATCGTCATTTTGAAAAGGGTGAGAGAAACTTCATATGATTCGAGCTTCGGAGTTAAGATCCACTCAATGAAGATCGGGGGATTCCTTGAGCCACACCTGTATAACTGATGCGCTAACAGTCTGTTAGTTTTTCATGTGAAGTTATTTCTCCGAAATGAATCGAGGAACTATTCAAGTATAACTGTTAACTGGGAATTAAATATTATCAATCATATAAACCTAGATGAAAATGAGTTGTATATAAATATGTAAATAAAGAAATTGTCTTTAAACGCTACCTTATTATTTGATCGGATAGGACCAAGTCATTCCAATTTTATCATATCTAGGTAATAAAAAAAGCTGTAACTGACAATTCAATTTTAATTAGGATTGAAATGGATTTGTGCATTAATTCTGCATATAGTGTCAAGTCGGTAACCAGGAAGTCGTCCACGAATTCTCATACATGCCATCAATCAGAATTATGTTTTTAAAGTTTCCGGCCGAAGTCAGAAAACGAGTAATTGCCTCACATTAAAACATCATTATTATCTAACTTTGCTGAGTCAATCTCGTAGATTAGGTTTATCACAAAGACATTTCCTAAATGCCAGCGACAATGGTTTAACTCTTTACTATAAAAGAAAGCAGATTCACGTAAATGGAAAACTGATGATATCATTTAATGTCAACGAAGAGCGGCAAAGTTTTAAAACAATTCGAATTCTATGCAATTGTGTACTGATTTCTAAGCTTGTAATTTATTAATGGATGGATTTCATTCTTAAATGAAAAAGGAAGCAATCTATGAACAAAACTTAAAAATCTATGTTTTCTTATTATTATGATTAGGCATTATATGACTAATATAATCTAATTATTGGTAATAAAACCAAGAAATGAAATATGATGATCGCATTTTTGAGATCTAAATGAAATCTAATGTTTGTATCAATTAATAAGAGCAACATTTGTCTATCTTGACGAATAAGCCCACAACAATTTTCTTTCTCAAATATTTATTGTTTTTTCATATTTCGATCCGATTTTTAAACTTAATTTTAATAGTGGTAACCGATAACGAATTTTTTAAGCTAAAGTTGCCGATTAACTGATATTCCGGTAAATATAAAGCTTGATGACTGTCAAACAAAGAAACATTTTTTTTATTTTAACAAACATTGCATTTTTGCAAACAACATTTTTTTTTTAAACATACGTTTCAAAAGTAAAGTTTTTTTATATAGGATAAAATATACGAAATCACATTGAAAATCATACTTTATACTATGGATTTTAAAAAAATATTAAAAATTGAAACCTGCTTCTTCTTGTGTACAGCCGCCCACCCCGCCACCACTGAACTTAGCAGTATCGACAGGAAATTGAAACCCGCTATGCATATTTCAATGTATCATGTCAGAACATAATTTCTTGAAAGGTCAATCATTGAAAACGTTTTACTTAACTAAACAACCTAATCTACTTTAAAAAAGATTTTTATTAATGTTTGAAGAAAACATCAACAAAAAGTGGCATATTTTGCAAACGTATTGATTAATCAAACAATGTAAACTATTTTTTAAAAAGATTTTTATTCAAGTTTCAAGAAAGCTTTCATAAAATTAAAAAAAGTTGAAAAAATCATCTCAACAAAAAGTGGAAAATTGGAGATTGAAAAAGGCCTTTATTTCGAATTTGCAGCCTTTACCAATATTTTTTAGTCTTCTGCCTATTTTTGAGAAAGTTGAAATTTAAATTTTCAATTCCTTATCCACCATTTTTGTAGACGCCAAAAACCTCACCCCATTGAACTGCCACGGACTCGTGCAATTTAAATTATGTTTTTATTCATTTCAATTGTTTCATGGAATGAGCCACTTTAGTATTGCAAACGATCCAAAAAAAAGACTTTGTCTCTCATTGATTCTTTAAAATAATATCACATTTCCTATTTATTTCATTTCATATAATCAAGCGCTCAAAATGATATTTTTCTAGGTTTTATTGGCTGTAGTCATTAACTTATTTTTTTTAATCAGAGCTTTTGTAAATGCAATGGCAACGTATTATTAAAAGCTAATTTTTTGAGATGCTCGGGCAGATAATAAAATTTTTATTTTTCCCCTACGGATTTTTGTAGACGCCAAAAACCTAATGCCCCCCCCCACCTAAAGAAAGAAACATGTTCTGGCATGATAAAAATCTAGACAGAAACCTACTATTTAGGACATACTAAGATCACTGACTCTACAGGCAGAAACAACATATTTTTGGTGTAGTTTCAACTATAGTGGACTTAGCGGTAATAAACTCCAGAATCATGAAAAATCTTTAAATTATTAATCATCAGCAGAATGACTGGGCTTCAACAGTAAATACTAACACTTATGTATGAAATACGATGTGAACGGTTATGTTGTAATTATTATGAGATTTTTAAATAATTTTTAAAAAAATTACATTATTATGTTTTGGTACGAAATAATTATTCATGCACAAGATGTTTCCTACTATTAGCATTATAGCAAAAATAATACTGAAAAAAATAGCATTGTTCAATAAAAACTCAAGGGTGTTTTAGAATAACTTCTTTAAAAAAAGTCAACGCAAAAGAAAAATTCAGAGCTAGCAAATGACCAAAATAAAAGCTATTTCGAGTTTTCACTAATTTGAGAACATTTGCTAGTGTTTTCTTTTTCCACAATTACACATTTTTCTCAAAAATTTGAATGCATTTGAAAAAGAATTTTCAACTGGAAAAAAAATAATTATAACTCTGACGGATCGCGTAATTATTTTGGAGCTTGTTTGTTTCCCTTCAACGACTGAAAACGCCATTTTCTTAAACCTTAGTAATTACAGCTTATCACCGCGCACTTCTTTAGAACATTTAAATATAAAAAAGAAAAAGAAAGAAGACACTAAATATAAAGTTGAAAAAACATATTTCGCCACTTTACTTAATACTTCCATTTAGTACTAAGATTATGTTACTTTTTAAAAATTATTAACTTGACGAGTGTAACAATTATAATTTTCTTGATTTGTTGGAGAATTAAATCCATTTGAAATGTTCATTGCGTGTTCTGTCGTAATTATGACTTGCAATTATATTTACTTTTATTTATTAAAATTAATTCAACGCTATATATATAATTTAATTTTAAATTTAACTATTTTTGAATTTTTAAAAAATAATAATAGTGTATTTGATAATACAAAATTAGATTAAAAAATATTAAAGGTATGTATTCAGATTTTTAACATGTATAATTTGTAACAGAAAGTGCATGCCTAATTAAACATGCTATAATATTTTAACCTAGTGTTTAAATATTATAGCATGCATTCAAAATATATTTAAAAAGAAAAATATAATTTATCTATTTTTATTTTAATATAACTTTAAGTTTTTAAAAGAATTATTTAAAATACATTATGGTGCAAAAACATGACGTTGTTTCGGTTCGAGGTTTTTGAAGCCTCAAAATACGTAAGCAATAAATTGCCGACTTATCGCTTTTGAGGCCCCAATTTATCGTTTTTAGGGTTATTAGAAAATAATGTAGAAGGTTGTTACAGTTAGCTATTTATCGTCAACTAAAGTTGTAACTTGATTTTCATATTATTCTCTGAATTCTTATGAACTGTCTTAACTAATTTAAATCATTAATCAGTTTAAACCGGTTTGAAACAACCATATGACTATCAGATCATGTATGTTAAAATTAATACTCATTTTTTTTTCTGATGTTTGCGCTTTGTGAATTAGTTTAAAACAGGCAATTATCCTGGTGTTAAAATAATAGCTTCTATTAATCATATAGGATTTAACTTCACGAGACTACAACTATTATTCATAAGAGGGAAAAAAAACTTTGAAGCTCAATGAAAAAGAACTTTAAACATATACTCAAAGAAGACAAGTTCGCCGAATGTTTTAAAGATTACATTTTTATTTTTCAGAGTAATACTAACGCAAAGAGTAACTGCAATTCCTTCAATTGTTTCAATTTTACTTCAGATAAAAAAATCCTTTTTGATCTAAAAAAAATATGAATAGCCCCCTCCTAAAATATAACCTAATCTGCCGTACCTGAATTTGCTTGCAAGTTTCAAGCTCCTGTGTTTTTAAAGAACATTATTATTTGATTTGCAATAGATATTATAATAAAAGATTCAAAGTCAATTCCTACTTAGGTCAACAAAGAAAAAAAAATTATTTTAGTTATTTTTTATTAGGTAACTACAAATAATATGAGTAATTTATCAAGAAAGTATTGATTTTCGCAAGAATTGAATTCGAATTCTTCACCTTCGCGCGAAAACTACTGAATATTCAGTATACTGAAATAAATAATATACTGAATAGCTCAATTTTTTCAATTGAGCTACTGCCTGTTGATTTTAATTTTCACTACAAACTGCTAAAACTCTAAATTAATGAATAAATTAATATTTTAAATAAATTAAACATCGAGTGTCATTCTGTACACGTTTTAAAAATGTATTTGAACTTGATTGGATGAATAAAATCTATTTTATTAATGGCTGAAAATGTTATTATATTATATATATATATGGTGTGTGAGCTAATAATAGGAATTGGATAAGAACTCTACATAATCCAAAGATATCACAAATGTTCTCACGGTTTTTTAGTTTAATACTCATTTCCAAAACAGAATACGGCATCTGATCAGAAAATAACGTTGCGAAGTGATTTATGGTCTTTTTACTAGACACCTAACCAAACATAAGGAAATGAAAAAATCTAAATAAGATGTAGCATGCTCATAAAAATGAGTGTTCGAAACAAGAGATGAAAGCATTCAAGCGACTGGGATAAAAAAATCTATTATCGGTAAGATAAGAAAATTGTGAAAGTCTAGTTTGAAAGAAACTAAATATATTTAAGTAAAAATCTCGATGCCTATTGCCGATTTTGTATAAAATAGAATGTCAGCAAATAAGAAAAGCTAGCAGTATTTTAAATTCATTGTATGTTATTGTAGGAATAATATCTAGCTCTTTAGATTAAAAGTAAAGTAATTCTATCGTAATAATCGAGCTCATTCAAACTCGAATAGTCGGAAATAACTATTTTTTTTAATGAATTTTGTTCGAAATTTAATAGAAATCTATATATCGGTGCTGTTAAAACTGTATATGAAATTTCAACTTTAAAACCCAAATGTTCAAAAACAGTTTTTTTTAAAAATACTTTTTTCAGACTCAGGAAGGTCGGAATTGTGAGAATTCGTCAAATCTCGAATATGAGATTTTTGTTTTATATATTACTTGAATGAGAAAATAAAAATAGATGTGACAAATGACCGAAAGATATACTAACAAATCTGTAATCGGGCAAAATTGTTTATATATCAATTCATACAAGATAAATACAATAAAATGCAAGATAAATAATTTCATTAACAATTTCATCCATACTGCATCAAACACAAACTGATTCCTACATCTTTATCCTCTTAACTGGATATGGCGAAATATTTAAACACGAACGAATCAAATATAGTTTAACCCTTCGCACTCCGATGGTGCCTATGACTCGACATTCATGATTGTACATCATTTTGGCATTTTATTTCTTAATTTTTCAAATTTAATTGTTAAAAACACCTAAACAATGGTTAAGAGATGTAGATTCATATTTCTAAGAAATTCGACTTAAAAGAATGATGCATATTTATTTTTAAAGGCAATAAACAAATCTTTGCATTAGGTGAATAACTTTGCGTTTAATTATTTTTCGGTGTGCAAAGGGTTAATTACCCAATAAAGAGGTTCAGATTAGAGTTGTTTTATATTCAGAGGACAATACTGCTAATAAAAAAAATAAATAAAATTCAAAGTCATTTGAAAGACACTAAAAGAAAACTATTTAAGACGCATATTACACCTTTCGCAACAAAATCTCCCTCAAGGAACAAAATTACAATACAAAAAGAAAAATTACAACAAAAAATGCGCATAAAATATATCATTATTCAGAACCTACTAGAGAGAACACAAAAAACGGAATAAAAGTTTCTGGAATTTCACCCCTTCTCTTCAACAAGACACCATGAAGGCACCTTCTCCTACCTCACTGCTCAAAAGGAGAAGCTTCGCTTTCGGGGCAGGAAAAGAAGAAGAATTATTCGAAACGGTGACACAACTCCGCATTCTAGTTCCGACTGGGTCCTTGTACTGGAAAATGAGTACTCGTCAGAACTTTCCGACACGGAAACAGACAGAGGGTGCTCGAATAGGGAGCTCCGGAAGGGCGTAGAACAAAATTTTATTTCACGCCAGCCTAATCACATTTAGCTCTAGAAAGATGCATAAATTGCGACAACTCCGCCTGTGCCTGCTCGTCGCGGTGTTTAAACGAAAAGTTTAAAGTGTCAAATGGGTGAATTTTTATTTTATTGTAAAGCGAATTGCTAAGAGGAGAGAAAAGGCAGGCTATAAAAAAAGTTTCAGAGTTGACAAAGTTTTACTTGCTTTCAGTTACAATGTTTATTTATCTTTTTATTTAAATGTTACATAAAAAATAGAATTTCTTCGTAATTTTTGTCTATTGTTCAGTATAAATTTTTTTAAAGCTTATAGACAAATAAAAGGTTTATAGATAAATTCTAGTCTTGTTTAGAAAACAAAATATCTGGACGGTTCGTTAAAAAATTATCCAAGTCGGGTTATCAGATAAATTCCTTAAATCTCAGAATTTACTCCGGTTTTCAATCAAATTTCCTCACGCGTTGTTCAGAAATTATTCTAAGATTAATAAATTGAACTATTTCTTTCATTTGTAAATCTGTGAAAATCTTAGCGAAAAAATAATAAATTAATATTGAGTATCCAAAATAAATAAATAAAATTGATTTGACAAGGGGAAAATAAGCGTTGTAATTTTAATGAGTTAATTCATAATAAAGCTAAACACATTCATTTTCATCTTTTTCAGATAATTTTTGGTTTGCTAAATGTTAGTTCACTAAAAATACGATTATTTGATCAGAAGAGTATATCATAAATTTATATGCTTCTGCAGAAATTAAAAAAACCCAAGAAAAATATGATTTCATTATTCTTATATATTAATACATGAAATGATTAAATATTACTATAGAGATACGAGTCAACACACCATATGTCCTCTTTTTAGAAATTGAATTTTTTTTATTTATTTAATTTTTATACGAATCAATTACGACGATATTAAATATGATACTAAGACAAAAGAACTAAGCCCAAAGAATTAATATTCTACCATATCGAGTAATAGAAAACTAAATCTTCTTTTATTAAGATAGGTGATTATATAAAAAAGTCAATTTTGGCAAAAACATCGAATATTTTTAAATTATTGAAAAGTTTTCATTGCAAAACTGAAATTTATTTCTAGATTCATTCTTTTGAAAGTTGCGTTGAATCGTATATTTACGCAATTTTCATGTTATTATATATTTTTTAAATGTAGTTTCTTCAAATTCAAAGTTTTAAAAACATTTGCATGTTTAAATCCCAGTCTTATCAAAAAGAATTTTTCTTGAAATTTAGAATAATAAAGTTTCAATATGTTCTGGAGTTTTCGAGCAACAGAATAAACAACCAATTCATTTAAACAAACTTTACATTCGTTTTCATGTTTGGAAATGTGAAAAAAGTTGAAACTTGTTATTGAAGCAATCGAAATAAATCGAATATATAAAGGTTGGGGAGAAACAACTTCCACCATATTTTTGTTCACTAAATTACTTATTTCTAAATCAATATACAAAATTTTGAACAAAAAATTTGATAAAATTGTAAATAAGAAGGAATTGCTTCATCCTATATTTAGCAAAAAAGAATTTAAAACATCTGCAAATACGCAAAATATTTTTAATATGTTTGCTTTCTATTGTTTGACTGTTTTTTTAATCTATTTTATGCAAAAATTTAAATACTTATATATTTTATATGTTTGCTAAGATATTTAGCTTGAAAGTAATCACATATTTTAGATTTTCTATAAATGAAGTCTTTTATTGTGCATTTCATAATGATAAATTACAAAAAAACATCTATTCCTGTAGATGAATGCCAGCCAAATTCTGATACAGATTTGCAATTTGGGTGTTAAGCCACATTCGCTTATTGGATTTTTAAATTATGGCTTTTGCGAAATAATTTTAAATAAAAGCCTTCTCCCCAAAATCAGAGGAGAGTATCTTGAAGTTAACATTTAAATCCAAAAGATATTTATCTTCTCAAAAGCTTGCGAGAAAACAAAAACAAGATTTGCATTTTGAGAAAAACGGGCGGATTAGATAATCCAGTTTGCTGCTTAATACATTCAGCGCTTCTAAAGGAAGAGTGCAACTGGATTATGAAATAAAATTCCACAAAAACATTTTCACTCAACAACAATTGATTTTTTTTGTTATTTTGGAAACTAGAACCAACAGTTAGTAAGTCTGTAATATCTATCGAAAAAGTAACATGGCCTCTCTATTGCTGTACTCGAAAACGAAAGTTACAGTAAAACAAGTTTCGAACATAATTGTTAAAACTAAAAGCTATTACTATTCACATCACTTTTCTTCAAAGTTATAAAACTGACCGCAAGTTTCAATTAATTTCACGATCTTTAGAAATGTTCATGTAATATTATATCAGGAAAGTTTTTTGATAATAAAATAGTCGTTTGTTTTTAGAATAACAAATTATAAAAAAGAAATGAAAAATTAAAAACTTTAACACTTACCAGCAATTTGTTCGTCTGAGAGACCGTACTCTGCCTAGAAGAAGAGAAACGAAAGTTAAATATTTTAGCCCCAAAAAAATAATAAAAGAACTGAAAGTTTTGTAAAAAAAGGATTTAGAAATGAAATAATTTTAATACCATAATTTCCATTACAAACTTAACACCATAATAATCGTAAAGATTACATAAAAAATATTTAAACAGACAAGCATTCGCTTCAATTTTCACCTCTAACAGAGTAAAAGTCTTTTATATAAAATATGATATGAAAAATCATTTAATCGTCTAACACCTTTGTTATCTATTAAAATCAGAATATGAATTGAGCCAAGTAATTTTTAAAAACGACTAATAGCCAACTTTTTTCATAATTTATTAATATTGTTATATCATTACTTAAAGTTTCAAAGACAAATTATGATAAAGTAAGCTAAATTTTAAACATGGTTAAAATACTATTTTTATGACTAATAGAAACAATGTCAAATGACATATTAAATGAAAGAGAAATTTTTTTAAAAAAATGGTAAAGTGTATAAAAGATTTTTTTTTTCAATTTCTAAAAAAATATTTAATTTTTGTGCTTAAAAAAGGTATCAGGATCCTTTATAAAGTTTTATATAAAAAATGTACAAAATTTAGTTCAATCACCTAGATGTTTAAATAGAAATACTTCAGTCATTTATGGCATTTATATTAAGATAAGGACTAAAACAAGCAATCTTATAATAAGCATACAACTCTTTTATTATTATTTTAATCTTAATAGATATTAGGAGCCCAGAAAAACCAAAAGCAATTGTGAAGAAATTTAGGTATAATTTATCATTCCGAAACATGCAATTAAATTTTTCCACACTCAATTTATATACGCAGGATTTCAAAAGAAAATTGCGCAACATTAAATTGAAATTGTGGCAAGTTTTAAATTGCTTTTATTGAGAACGCGAAATAAAACACTCCTTCAATGTTTCCACATATTATTAATAGTTAATAGAATAGTTTGTATATTCAATCCTTCATTATTTTCAGTACACTTCAAAGGTAATCAGATGTGGATACCAGTTTTAAAAGAGCTTACAAAAATAATTGGAACCTTTAATTTCAGACTTCAATTCATCGAAAATTTAAAACAAGGCACCATCGAATTTTAATTTATAATTAATATTTTAAGAAGATTGCTGCTGTTGTTGGAGCTAAAAATAACATATGTTGAACTACTCTGTTTAATTAAACAAGATTTCATTTTAACGTTTTTCACAAATAGAAGCCGTGTGTCAATTTACACAGGGATTATTTCAAAATTTTTGGTATATTTGTCTTTTATTCAAAATTACATTTAATATAAGCTCAGAGAAATTTTAAAATAAAAAGGGAGAAGCATGAAATTTCAATTACGCATTTCAAGTTTAATATAGTGAAACTAATTTTGCTAATAAGCGTTTAAGTTATTGATTTTTTTCACTTCTTTATTTCTGCCTTTTTCACATCAAAATATTAAATTCTTTTTATATCAGAACTGATTCCGGGGAAATATTTATATTATATATATTATATAATATTTTCTCAGAGTCTAATTCAAAGAGTTACAGATATTTAAAAACTTTCAGTACCAAATGTCTTTCTTAAAATGAAGCATCAGTTCGTGAATTTTAATTATCCTTCTACTTTGCATCGTAAAGGAGTTGACGAGAAAGAAACTTGTCCCCCCCCACACACATACCATGGAACTCTCGTTTAGTTGGATAATTCTATATACGAATTCGACCGAGATTTCTAGCCGCCCAAACAATTAATCACTCGTTGGTATAATCCATACATAATTATTTAATATACGATGTTCAACAGATAACGTGAAAAAATGAAACATGTAGTTCATTCCCTGATTCAAAAACCCTCCGCGCTTTGGCGCATGTGTCAGTAGAAGTTATTTTATTCAGTCAAAATAGAGGTGAGAGCAAATGTGAAAGGAGATGCTGACAGCTAACAGAAAGATGAACTTGGGTGGTTCACAAACTTTGGGAAAAAATATTAATTCACATTAAAATACTTAAAAGCAATTTTCACTTACTCCAAGGGGACCTTCCCATTTAATCACGTTGAATAAATGAAAGATTTATGCTCTTAAAATTTGTTAAGTCACTTTTTTTTACAAAATAATTTTTCTATCCTAAAACATTTTTTTAATCTGTAATCAATTTTTTTGGTGGCATATTGAGATTAGCAAACGGTATATAGTCTCGTTCACATTTAGTAATATTATACAAATTATTCCACGCACTACTCCTGAAGCTTATTTTATCCTGTAACAACATGATGTTTTGGTTAGGAAGCTTTGGTGTCTCCGAAATTTATGGACAAATTTTTTTACCTGCTTTTATCAGTGTTGCATTATTATGTATGTTTCTTTGAGAGCTAAAAGGTCAACCTGCTTTTAACAGTATTGTTTTATTATTACGTATGCTTCTTTGTCAACAGATGTAGTTTTAAAAGGTTGATCCACCTTTAACAGTATTGCATTATTATTATTATTGTTATTATGCATGTTTCTTTGTATGCGTTTTTAAAAGGTAGAACTATGTCATCACAGCAGTTATTTTATCTGAAAACGGTCGAGTTCCAAATGTTTGCCAGTTAGAAAGTGCAAAGGGTTAATAGCAAGTCGATCCTAGTTCCAAGTAAAGACCTTTTCAGCATTTAACTTAAGTATTCAAAGAATCTGCCATCAGAAGCAATACAAGCTATCCATATTGTTATTCACGTAATTATATTGCACAGCTGTTGTCAATCTGTAAAATAGTCTCGTACATATCGTTTGCTCTGCCTTTAGTCTACCTTCATTCTGTTCACTGGATCAGAGAGGATATTATTTTCTTCTCAGGACACGGGTCTTTCCTGCCTACCTGAAAAGGTTCAACCTTTCCGAGAGTGACCAGTGCAGTTGGGGTGGGACTGGGACGGCACATCATTATGCCACGGAATGTATCCTCAGAATATCTTGGCATATGAAGAAACCATCACCAAGCCGCGAACGAGAATGGCTGAAAAGAATCGCCAGCAGCTGCCTGTCCGGGTAAAAAAATCCATAGCAACATTAAAAATCCGTATTTACATAAATCAATCTATCCTCGCCTTCCTAGTCCTCAACATCGAGTCTCATACTCACAAAGACTGAAGGTAAAAACAAGCAGTTCCTATCATAAACTTCAATCGAACAGAGTTTCTCTTCCTTCCCACCAGCCAAATTACTTTCCATCTGATTTTAATGTATGCATCCACATCTAGTGTGTTATAAAATTAAGGGAACACAGAATACATGTATATCTTAACACATTTTATATCCCCGCCTATAATTGCTTCAAATTAAGTTTTAAAGTCGGAAATCTCTGTAAACGGCCCATCTCTTTATCATGCCTTATATGTTTATAAATTCTTTAATTAGTTTTTTTTCAACTGTAAATATTTGAATTCTTAAATAAGATTCCCGTAACATTCCCACTAAACCGTGGATTGACCTCTGTTCTGGTTATGTGTCAATCAACATTGATGATGTCTTCATTTCTTACTATCAAATACACTATTTGAAATTTTAATGCTCCCATATTATTCAAAAGACAGTTTTTAAAAACTCGTGAACACATTTATCCTTCAAGGGTGGAAGATGAGCAATTACAGTTATTAAAATTCTTTTCTCTCCAAGCACTTTCTAATTACTTAGAATGCTCTGAATACAGCCCGAAAGAAGAGACGGCGAGCGGCCCGCATTTCGGCGTTATCAAGGATTCGCTTTCATCCTCGCGAACATTAATTAGCCTCCGAGAGATGAGAGAAGGGCGGAAAGGCATTCTTCGGCTCCAGGTAATGGCATCTCGCGACTGACTTCGCAAAACAAATCTGAGGATTTAAGTTATAAAGTAATAAGAAAGGAATGGAGGGAAAAAAAGAGAGCTTTCTCGCATACTGAAAGAATCAGATTCTCCCCTCGAAATTAACTTGGTTTCATTTTGAGATACACTACCGTCCCCTCTTTTGAAAATAGGAGGTAGCTTTATATTTTTTTCACGGAAATACATCATGTGTCTTTCGTCATTTTGGTACTGCAATGACTTGTCGACAGAAAAAAACACCATTCGACAGTGAATAAATATTAAGGACATTTTTGTTTTCCACAATTAAGGAACGTATCAAAGCATATCTAAAAAGTAAACACATATATCAAACATTTCTATATAAGTTAATTAACTAAATTGTCAGTTATACTTAATAACCTTAAAAACTTGAAAAAGTAATTCGATATATAGTTATTCTGATTAAGGCCTACCTTATTTAAGGCACCCCTCCCCCTCCTCCCCCCAAAATGTTTTAAGTTGATTTTCCTTGAAAATGTAATCTGCATTTTCCCGCAGCTCTTAAAACCACAAAACCCGCAACCACAAAATTTATTTAAACAATAAAACGTCCAAATGATGCTGCATCTTGAATGGCGAATGAGAGGTTCCGCCCGAGAGAAGAGCGTTCATACTATTCAAGTTTTCTGAGCCTTTGTCCGGGCCTAGGGACAGCCCGTCTTCCTCGTCAACTGGGCGTCCCAGGTTAGAGTTCTGGTTCACGCATGGTTGTTCTCAACCCTGTATTCTATATGCTAGAGCTCACCACTTCGGTATAAAGGTGTTGTGCAGCGTGAGTGTGAGTGTCATTTTCATACGAGCTAGGAGTCAGACTTCTGCCTTCGGATGCTCAGGGTGCTTTACCCTCAGAAGCTAATGCACTCCCCTCTCCTAGATATCTGGTCTTGGTTTAAATTGGTGATCAATCGAAGGGGGAAAAGCAACTACGTTCTCTGAAAATTCGTTACATTAGAAATGAACTATTTTGGATTTATTAATTGTTGTTGGCATTTTTCGAATATTTTAAAAGTTACAATACCACTTTCTTCCAGAACAAAAAATTCAATTACGTTATTTAAACTGAATAGATTTTATTGAGAAAACAATAATCCATAATTTTAGTCATCCGAGATACTCATAAAAATATTTTAGTGCACGTGACATTAATAAATATTTAATTTAGATACACTTTTTAAAATATCCGATTTGGCAATGTCTTCTGTTTATCCAACAAACTTTTCTTATTCGTTTTCTTTTCTTTCCATTCTTTGTCTCATTCAAATTCTTTTATGTCAGTTTTACAATCAATTTATATAAAAATAGTACTTTTTTTCAAACTTTCCTCTAATAAAAACTTAAATGAATATAGAGTGGCTCCTGTGAGTTGGCAGCTGAATTCCAGTGACAGATAGGTGAAAGAATCTGAGAAAATTGAAAGTGAGGGGGTAAAATTTCCCAAATGGAAATGACCGGCTGCTTTGAAATCGGGACATTTGTTTCTACTTCTCGTTCATTCTGTATCTTTAAGACTGACTTATAAATGAGGTTATTTTGATTTAGTTGTATTGTCTTCACGTTGGAAAGAAACACTAGGGCATTATAGAATGGAATTCAGTATTTTGAAAAGCGACCAGATAACGAGGATGATACCAGAGCTGGTTATCTCTCCCGAATCCAAATATCAACTCGCACCAGCAGGAAGACGTTTGGCCCCGATGCAATTAACGCGCCCCACACCTGCGTACACGATGATCCTTCGAGGGAATCGCGTCTCGAACCTGAAACCCTCGTTTTCCGTAATCAAGACCTAACAACCGAATTACAAATAAGAAAAAAAGTAATAAGATCTTCAGTAAAAGTAACTTTACGTCATACCTTTAATCAAAATAGACTAGCATGGTATCACATAATTCTTACCTTGTACTACCCATCGGAATCGTGAACAAAAATGAAAATGTATATATTTTTTTTAATTTAAAGTCTGTAAAGAAATTACATTTAAATTATCCGAAATCTATATGACGCAAAATATTGCACTATTATTTTTTTCCATCCAATTAATTTGAACAATTTCGAAATTACTAATGGAAAAATTCCTTTCATCAAGATAAAGCAATTATGAATGATCAGATCCGGAAGACGTCTCAGATGTTCATAGAAACACCACAGACAACGCGAAAATTTCCGAATTTGAAAACGCTTCGCAGCTAACCGTCGAGAATAAGTAACAAATAAAAGAAGAGTCGGCTTTTCATAATGCTGGCTATTAATTTTTGTTTCAGACGTGACACGAGAAGTTTGCGAAATTCTTGGAAATTTCCTGTTGGACGGAAGAAATCTGAATAAGGCAATTCGGCGAACCGGCATTGGATGAAAGGGAAGAAAACAACGGAGTCTTGCAATGTGTGACATCAGATCATCGCTTCTTAGTTTTTTTAGTGAGCAGAAAAACAGACGATCTTTCTCATTAGATAGTTTTTGGTAAAACAATATGTAATAACATGTTTTTATTCAATTATAGTCTTAAAAGGGTCTACGTTCATAAAAAATATTAAATTCATCCCTGTGATCTACCTGGATAACCACTGGCATCTACACTAGACCTCAAAGAGCCCAAAACTTCACACCAAACAACGCTTTCCACGGCTTTAGCGTACAATAACCTAAATTGTAAAAATTGACTTTTGGCGTGAATTCGGCCTTTTTACAAAATCTTTTGGCAAAAATTTTGGCGATTAATCACTGGAATGCTGTTAATAGCATCCGAAAATCAAGTTTACGCTTTAGATGTGTTTTTCCAAATCGATCAAAAGAAAAATTGGACTTAAAGCTGTACTTGTAGTCATAAAATCAAATCTCAAATTTGGCATTTTACTCATTGTGTTTTTGAATTATTGCGCTTACATGTTCCTGAAAGCACAGACAGACGGTCAATCGCTCATTCGATTTGTCTCAAAATTCAACAGGGGTCTACACTACATATATATAAACCCTTTGCCTCACTCCGATGGTGCCTCTGACTCACCATTCAAGACGGTGCATCATTCCGACGTTTTATTTATTTACTTTTCAAATTTAATTGTTAAAAACGCCAACATAATGGTTAAGGGATGTAGATTCATGTTTCAAAGAAATTCGACTTAAAAGAATTATGTGTATTTATTTTTCATGGCAATAAACAAACCTTTATATTAGATGAATAACTTTGCATCTAATTATTTTTTTATTAATTCATGCAAAAGGTTAAATTTGTCTAGAGAATCTTATCTATCTAGATCTCTTCGTTCTGTAGTTGTCGAGCTTACTTATACATAGACAAATGGACCTCCTCAACAGATTTGTACAGAAATTTACAAATTTAGAGTAAAGACCGCATATAAAATTTCAACTTTTTAGCTCAAGACAGTTTTAAGTTGTCTTTGTCAGAAACAGACATGCATTTTCCGAAAATGTGCTTTTCGAACTCGGATATTTCTAAAATGTGGATATTAATCAAAATTTGGAGTTCAAATTTTTTAGAGATAATTATTCTTTATCTATGTTACATATATGGAAAAGTAAATGAATTAAATATTTATGACCATTATAATTAAATTATTAGAAATTTTTGCATAATGAAGTAAGTATTAGCGAAATAAAATCCTAAGAAACTGATTAAAAATACTTCAAAAATTAATTAAATATCCAAGTTTTAATTTCTGTAAAAGTTATCGGAACTAAACTGCTCACGTTTTCACGTAAGAGAAACGTGTTTACTTACAATAATAAGTGAACGGTTAAAGAGATATTTTTAAATATTGCCAGGATGTAAAACATTAATTGCAAATAAATATTCATATCTCCAATAAATAATCAGAAATGATAACAGGATACAAAATAAAGCAAACAGAACATGACTGTTTACAATTCCGATTTTATCACCTATTTTCGAAACATACTACATTTTGTACTCCGCTTCACTGTTTAACACTGTTGTTAATAAAAGATCTAAACATACATTTAGGAAATCTTTCCCTTAATCGATTTAGAGAATAATTTGACTCTTACTAAAATCCACACATCTAGCTTGTTGTATTTTTTATTAACTTTGTCAACTTACCAATCAATAGATAATTAAATAGACGGAAATTCAAGATCTTTCCTAAAATTTGAAACCAATAACTTTGATGGGGGAGAGACCATATACCAATGTTCATCTCTCTCATTTGCTGTGTTTTTGAACTATCGTTTTTCATGTACAAAAAATTCGCTCAAAATTTGGTCAAATGTCAACAATTTTGCCTTCATACCAAACATCATCCATTTGCTCCATTGCCTATTTTGAATTCTTATTACAAAATGTCAAATATTCAATTCAAAAAAAATTCCTGACAAATTAAGAAAGCCAAAAACGAGGAAATTTGTAAAAATTTCGAGATAAAATTGTCAGACGTTTTCAATATTTTTTTATAATTGAAAATAAAACTGCGACAGTCTATCTGTGTCAGTTGATATCTGTTATATTTTATAACTAAAAATATGTTAACGTTTACAGTGTTTCAATCAAATAAAGTCAAATTAACTTTGATATTTGATGCACAAAACTAAATGTATTTTATGTATCAAGCCTACCCTGAGAGGCCAAAATATTATGAATTCCATGTATTCGAAATTCAACCTATCCTCGAGCTCATACATTGTAAATACTCATGGCTAGTAATATTTAGTAAACACTGTAGTTTGGCAGTTTTTAGAGAAATGTCATTCAAATTACTTGAAATATTACACGCAGGTAAACAGATCCAATACTGATTGACGGTTCCAATGATATCTGAAACCAAAAATCATTTCTACTTTTTTCGATTAACAGATGCTTGAATCTTCAAAAAAAAGCAGATAATCTAGAAGTTTAGTTTGTTTTGTTCAGTAATAATAACGTCCGTTTTAAAGCACCACTAGGGCTATATTGAAATTTACCTCATAATTTTGAGCCGTGGGCAACTGATGAAGGCGAAACCCGAGCTGGCAACACTCTATCCAAATTTCCATACCCCACCAGACCCGCTTCACGATGGTTCTTTAGTGGAATCGGATCTCAAATTTGAAACCCTCTGCTTCCAAGGTCTAGACCTTACCACCAGACCGCCACGGCTTTCTAATCAAGTAGAGTTTTAAAAGAAAAAAGGAAATGGAGGCAAAGACAGCTATTGAAAAGACAGGAGCCAAGTGATTGACAAGCCATTATCGTAAAAAGCAACAAAGGAGCTATAATTTAACGACCAACTATTAGAATAAGTTAAGCATAATAGCATATCGATTCTTCTAAAAAATATTATTCTTATAATCAAACAAATGTTAATACTGGTTGTTTGGATCAACCAGTATTAACATTTGTTAAGTGTTACTACTGGTTGATAAAAGTTAAAGTGTTAATATTCGCTTGGCGACCATCAAGGACTTCCCCCTTTGGGGTAGACTGGTCGCCGTGGGCTAGACCAAGAATAACTGAAAAAAAACAACAGATTTCTGTCCATATGTTGATTATACCATCCATTCAAGATATGTTCTGTTCAAATAAGTTTAGTATCGAAAAAACTAAACTGTTCAAAGATAAAAACAATTAACAATTCAATCTGAGAGAATTTAGAGTTGATTTTTTAAAAAAAAGATTCTAATATATTTTCTCAAATATTCCATCAATGCGAATAATAAGTAGAATGGTGTCTGATATCATCAAAGTAAAAAAAAGGAAAGGAAAAAGGAATACGGAAATCCACCATCTCAAATTGCAAGTCATCCAGTGAGAACATAATCAAATTATTTGTCTTACTTAGTTTAAGTCATTAAGTAGTTTAAACCGATTTGAAACAACAATATAGAGAAAAGCAGGTCAGTCTTTTAAAAACTCATCTGCGTTCAAAGATGCATACATAATAATAATGCAGTACAAGTAAAAGCAAGTGAAAAAATATGTGCGATTGAAAGATATTCATGAATATTGCCATTTATGCTACATTCGTTGTCTATGCAATTTCGAGCTTCAATCATTAAAAAAAACACTAAGAAAAGTTCTCATATGATATGATAAAATCTCAACATTATCATTAGAATTATTCCGTCTCAGAACTAGCTAATATGGTCATTTGGAATACATGTCATTTTTAAGATAAAACTTGGTTCATACGGTGATTTCTTTCTACGGTGCGAGATTCAATTTATGAAACTATTTTTTTCTGCATATGCACTTATTTAAATCAGTCCTGTTAACAAAGTTTATTTTTCGGTATACACCATTTTAAAATTAAAACAATGGATCTTCGGTTCTTTTAATGACACCCTGCCATAACAACCACGCGACATTCCATGTTTAGAGCAAGAAATTCAGATATATATTTATTTAAAGAAGAAACAATTACATTCATTAGTCATAATTTTAATTTTTTATAGTCATAGTGAATACAATAGATAAAAGAAATTACAATGAAAAATGTGCTCTGTGTAAATTACAGCTTCCTTTAGCATTACAAACACCACTTACGTCAGAAAAGTCCTAATTAACTATTAGTGTATCTCAACAGAACTAAAAAATGTGTGTCTACAAAAACAAATAAGGAAATATGCTTAATTTTCCTTATATGCAACAAACACGAAAGGAAAATACATCGTTGCACAATTTTCCTCTTATTTTTACCCGCCTGTATACTTAAAGAAATAAAAAAATATTCTTTTTTTTTAATCCACAAACGTGCAATTCTTCAATTAAAAAAAGAAATGAAATGATGATAAAAAGTTAAACCTGCTTAAATAAATACTTTTTGTAACTCCATACTTCATTTTCATACTAAACCGAAACGGATTTTTGCCTCCTTTTTCATGAAGATCACAAGTAATTGATTACCTACTCCATAAAAACGCATAAAACGGCTGCAGGATTTCATCCATCTCGATTAATCGTCGCTAAAAGTACTTTTTAGGCAATCTGGTGACGCATCATGATAAGGGTTACTTGTAACCTTATAACGAGATAAAAAATGATAATGCAAATGGTGCAATTATGCAATTCTAAATTTCCAGAGGGATTATTTTTAAGCATTTTGGTAATGCCTCAGAAGTAAGAAATCTTGCTCACTTATGAAGTTTAAGCATACTATTGCAAGATTTTTTAGACACCGTATCTTTTTCATTTGCAGCCATGAAACAAAAATCCTTCTGTTGCTAAAAAATTTTTACAAACCTGACAGGGAGGTGCCCACAAAAGCTTATCACAGGCTCTCCAATAACATGTTATTCTGAATAATCCTTTTCATGGAGTTGGCGAACAATAGTCACAAAATATTAGCTTTTGGTGTGAAGTAAGCATTTTTATTGAGCCTACTGTGTGACACTTGGTGTGCCTTTTGGCTATTAATCTCTCATATGCAAATAATAATAACAGTAAATGACATTTGTGTGTAGTTAATTGGTGTTTTAGTCGTGTTTTTCATAACAGATTAAAATAAAAAATTCGACACAAATCTCCGTTTGTAATAGCAGAATTCAACACCAAATTTAATATATTAATGCCGCTGCGTTTTTAAATTATCGCATTAATGTTTTTGAAGGAACAGTCCAAGGGACGATCAAGGTATTTTTGAACGATATTTTTTATCCCTGCTTCTACAAAAATAGGTTTCATAGACAGCCATGTAACTAAGTAAGAGTTTAGCCCCAATTTGATACAGGCAAGATTAATTAAGTAATTTATAACAGGGTAGAAATAAAGAGAAACCATAGCAAAAACTATGTATTATTCATTAATAAAAGAAATTCACTCGAAAACGCATTTTTTTTGCGCCTCAGTAACGGCAAATTCCAAAAACTAAGAATTTTTGAGGAATGTTTTTAAATAATTAAAATCATTTGCAGAAGTCCCGAAAGAATTCAAGGCAAGAAAAATTAACTATTACCAAGTGGATGAATGAATCATTATTAAAAGAGACACCTTTTAAACTGCAGATTTACTTGGGTTAAAAGTTTTGAAAATACACTTTGCTAACCACAGCACATTAACAAATTTAAAAGCTTACAATAATATTCAACATCAGTAAAAAGTCCATAAAGTTACTGTCAGCAAAAAGTGCATTAAATCTTTATGTTTTAAAATGTTACGAACTTTTAAAATAAATGCAATTATGAGTTTCTCTTTAATAATGTATATAATGACGAATAAAAATATTTAGAAGTAGAGTACGTGCTGAGCATAAAAATTCGCCCCCCCCCCCCCAAATTACATTGAACCCACAGATCGCGATAATATAAGATATGTTGGTATTTACGTATTAAGCCATCAATCATTTTCGTCAAATCAAAAAACGGTCGCCAATGGATCATCTACGAGCCAAAATTGGTTTGCCACGTATTCAAAAGCATTAAAGAATTTTGGCAACCAAAATGAAATTTGTCGTGGTTGGCGCTTTGTTGGTGGATCGACGGTCTAACAAGAAAGTACCGATATGTTATCCGTACAAGTTTGACCCTTTGTGGCCGGATGCCTTTTCATGCACCATTCAAGGAGGTGCATCATTTTGACATCTTATTTATTGATTGATTAGATAACTAATTTTAATTATTGAAAATATCTTAATAATGTTAAAATGATATAGATTCAATTTTCAGTGAAATTCAAAGCAGTTGCATGCGTTTATTTTTTGGTGTAATAAACAGGTTCATGTATTATGTGAATAGTTATGCATCGAATTATAATTCCGACTGCAATGGATTAGTGTGAGTCAACCTTGAACATCTGAATTCAATCTTTATGCGTCTAAAACTGTAACTTAAAAACAATTGAATTAAATTAGAATCCGATGTCACGTTCATAAAAAGACATATTTTAATTTTCTTTATTTAGGCATATTTTACCGGTTTACTGAATCATATTTTACCGGTTAATCCCCTCTCCAAAAAATTAATATGAATTACAATGAGTAATTCCAAATTTCATTAAATGATCGAAAAATAATATTACAAATTAATAATAATTCAGTTTTGATGGAATCATAAATTTTTATTTACTCGATTCTACACTAGATTAATGCTTTAGAAGACTCTTCAATTAAAAGAAAAAAGGTATTCGAACTTTCTGTGTAGTCACCTGTTCCGGTCACGTTAGAATTCTTTAACAATGACTTTCGAAGGTAGCAAGAAATCAGCTCTATTTGCTCAGCAGGTAACATCGTCAATCTGTCACGTGACAAAGATCTATCATCATTTTCCATTACAGTTGTCAAACATGCCGATATTTTTTCCCTCTTTTATTACATTTGCAAGGAGCAATACTTTCTCCTCGAAAAAATTCCAAAATAAGTTTTATTCCAAAATATGATGCATCTGGCATGGAACAGTTACACATGTTAATATTTTCTGATGTTAGTGATTCTCGGGGTTTGGTTCGGTTTAGTTACATTATAGACCCGTTTTAAAGCAATACTAGGGCTATTTTGGGACGGACTCCGTAATTTTTAACCGTGGTTATATGACCAGCACAACACCTGAGTTGCCACCTTCTCCAAACTTCCAGGCCAACCAGCGGGAGGACAATGGACCCCGACAGACTTGCTTATAAGATGGTTCTTGGATCGAATTGGATCTCGTAAAGGATTCTTTGAGAATATCAGAGTTGTGGCCTTCCTTTCCGGTTTTAGAATTGTTAAATATCCTAGAAGTGACCAAATTTTACATAAAAAAACTAATTATATTTCAAGGAATTTTTATATAAAACTTGGGTACATAAAAATGTAATTTTAATAACGGACACCTGTACTGAAATGAGGTCTAAAGGTGAGTTCAAGATGATTAGGACTTTCTATCCAAAGTCCCACGTTGCAGAAACATCCCCAGTTTCTATTACATCGTTTAGATTAAATAGCGTTTTTTTCTCGTCAGTGAAAGTAAATAAGAAATAATAAACAGTAAATAAATTTAAGTTTAAAAAGGTTAATTTTTGAAGCTATAACTTTCGCATTTTATATCAACTAAAAATATAATCTTCGTAACATGAGTTTTGTTAACAAATCATGAAGAATGTTTTGTAATTCATCCTCGTCAAAGATATTATAACACGTGTCTACGCCTTCCCTAAAGATAACTAAAAGCAATGGCTGTTGTCAAGTTTATTCAATTTATTAATCTTGAGGTATTGAAATTTAAACTTGACGTGTATCAAATAATATACATTAAATAAGAAATGAAAATAAGGAATTGCCTTTTCTTGCTAATGTGTTATAAATTCAAAACGAAGATTCAAGTTTCACTTTTAAGGGAAAATACAATTTTTTAATGACATTGCTCCGACAAAACTCAATAACCGTTTCATTTACAATTCAATAAGTGGATTTTAAAAAGTCTGCCACGAAGAAAAAAAAATAATACAGCAAAAACCGTTAGGCATCTTGGACGTGTCAGGATGAGGGAAAAGGGGCGAGGGAGAGAAGCGGAAACACTCGAGTCTTTCAAGTGTTAATCCGGTCACAGTGAGTCGCACATCCTTTTACGAGTCAAAAGCAAAAGAAATAAATTCGCAGAAAATGCAATAAGGCGGAATTTAAACTAAAACACTCGTTTTTTATCCCGTCGTTTATCAAACCCTGAGATCGAGTTAAAAATATACGCTGGCTTCATTTTTGCCTCGCACTGTAAGGGGATGCCTTGAGTCCCGACATTTTAAGCCATCATTAGCTGGTTTTATATTTTTACATTTTTCAATATCTATTTTTTTATTCTTCGGCTATTATTTTTGCAATAAGAGATGCATTATGTAAGGTTAACTTGAGATAATAAAGGAGAAAAAATTTCTAAAGATTTTTTTTCCTAACTTTCCCAGATTTTTTTAAGTATATAGAGAACTAGAGTTAACTTCTATCTAAAAAAATTGAAACGGAGCATTCTTAATAAGGTTGGCTTTTTTTCATCGTTCTTATTGAGAGCTAGCTGCTTTGGAGGAATGCTGATGCGAGTGGATTAATAGCTGATAAAATTTTCATTTAATATCTTATATAATTTGGTATTTTAAGAGGTTCTTCAGCAAAATATTTTTAAATTTCAAATTTTGCTTGATTTAGAAGTTATCACTATTTTCGGTTTCGTTTAGTTACGTTTAGTTATATTACCGTCCCGTTTTAAAATAACGCTGGGACTCTTTTGAGATCGACCTCTTAATTCTGAATTGCAGTCAGATGACATGGAAGACATTTGAGCAGGCACTCCCTCTGCAAAATTCCACGCCTCACACCATATGGCCCCCGAGATATTTAAGTTGCACCAGATCCGATTACACGAATCTACTGCAAATTTAAGAGTCTTCTACTATTCTGTTCATTATTATATGCATTTCCCAAATTTAAAATGTTAATGTCTCAAGAAATGTTCATTATTACATGTCCGCACGTATGCTCAAGAACATATTTTATTTAATAGGATTCATAGTATCAAGAATTTAAATAATTAAGTATCCTCATTTCATTAGAGCAATTATTGACTCTAACTACATACAATCCACCTCATTATTTAATTTAGATCATTATTCACCTTAGATGTCTGAGCTTCATAGTAAAAATTTAGATTTGTATATTTTTACTAAACATGACTATACTGCACTAAATGCTCATTCATTAAAGCGTTTAGAAATCAACTACTGAGGACAAATTAAAGTCGAAATTCTGTAAATATCAAACCCTGTTTACCTTAAATAATACGTATATTTAATTGTTATTGAATAAATATTGAATTAATAACATATATATGTTTTCAAAGTTAACATAAAACTTTTTCTTGCATTAATTATTTCAGAAATTATCAAGCGTCATATTTCAGGTCGTAGACTGAGAATTAATTTTCCAGATTTAAGTTGTAGTAAGAGATGGTTAATACTTTAATGAGAGAACAAATTAGTGCAGTTTAATTAATTTGTTTTGTTTTGTTTATGAAACATTGTAAGAAAAAGCTTAGAGTACTTTTTGAAAATTATTTGCAGAAAAATTTGTCCTGCTGTAATTTTGGTTATCGCAAAGAAAAGCCAAAATTTTGCTTAGTTTTTTTATTAAAATTTAAAAAAACTCTGCGAGAAGCCCAATCTTTTTTTCCAATTATAAAAGTACTAAATTTAAGAGTACTAGGTTAAGCGATCTGGTATGCAAGGGCCTACACATGCGCACATTCATCTTTATTATACGCAGATAAAAGTATTGACATCGATACCTCTATTATGAAATATAATAAAAATAATTAATTCTGAACCAAACTAATAAAAAGATACATTGTATTTAGCGAGTGCTAATGCTACTACAGCTAAAATACAGAGGACCTTAACCAAATTAGTAAAAATATTTAATTATTATAAGCAAAAAAAGATAGAAAGAAAGAAAAATGATGAATCTGGCATGAAGAATTTTTCAAAGATTATCCCCATGCAGGGATTAAAATAAGGTTATTTTTCTATGAGGGATCTAGTTTTCGTCCAAAAATACTCAATCACGAGTTGTCAATATTTCTAACAGCTTTGGAACTACAAACTTCTTGCGTACAGCTGACCACCCCGCCACTACTGAATGTAGCAGAATCGACAGAATTTGTTGTAGCCGACTGTGGTCTTGAGCAATGTTTATACATTGACCGAATTTGTCAAATTGATATTCCCTACGAGGTAATTGGCCCCAAAATGGTCAAATACTGACCTCCTCCTCCTCCTCTATAAACTTTCAAACAGTTGGCAATAAAAAAAACATATCCTTAGAAGTCCTAAGATTACCTGGTGCCATCATTAGTACTGAACTCAAGTCATTATTTTCAACTTGCAGATGTTTTCTACGATTTCTGTGCATTCCTTTAAAAAAGTGGTAAACAATACAGATTCCTCCACAAATACATTTATTGGAACTACACACAAACTGGCAGAAAGAAATTATGACTAACAGAAATCGCAGTCCATAAAGAATATCCTTCCCTGAAAAAAGCATAAATAAATCCTACCCTTTTCCATGGAAGACTAAAAATTCTGAAAGGGTTAAAAGTTGATGGCTTTTAATATTACTAAGCAACAAAAAAAAGATTAAATTTACACTCTAAAAAGCAAGAACTGTTGTTGTTCCAAACTCTGGCGCATGAATCGTTACCTCCTATATTCACAAACGACATAAGCAGTGTTTATTTACGAAAGAAATCAACAAGAAGATCGTAAGTTCAGGTAACCCCCATCCTAGTATTTTCAAATAGAGAGACCCAACTCTCACTTTGGCATACCACATTGCACAGTTAACATCAGAAAGTCACAGTAAGTCATTTAATATATAAAGAATCACTATCAAAACTGAATAAAATATTACACTCAATCGAATTATACATTGTGCAGTCTTATTCGCAATCAATATTTAAGTACTTTTACCGTCTCTGCATAGAATTTATCTGAACGAATAGACGTGCGATTTTTAATAGTACTATAACCGTTTGTCTTCAATAACTACCATGGCTAGCTTTTAACATTATTTATTTGTAGACATTCACTAAACATAAACACATACACAAACAGTTATATAACAAAAGGGACAACATAACGAAAACAATTAAGACATTTACGAAAAACAAAAGACAATCCTCAATCGAGACGCTCTCTCTATGTTGGCTGGAGGTCGACTGGCTGTGATGGTGTAGGTGGCGCTGATGTTTTCTCTAGGTGACGTTGCCACAGTTCCGTTACAGTACAAAAATTGAAGCTATAAAAGCTAGTATTTTATTAATTTCTTCTATGATAATTTTGATAATTCGTTGATTCCACAATATTAACAATGAATTCAAGTTATGATATTTTCGTAACGGTTTTTAATTGTTTTTGTAATGCTTTAAAATGTGAACGCTGAACAATTTTTTCAATCTACAATGTTCATCAAGATAGCTTTTCAGACTTCATTGGAAATTCATTTATTTCTAATTTTTTTTAATTAGAAAATTAGAAATAAAGATATTGCCTCATTATTCGATTTATCAAATTGATTAAACCCCTTTTTCAAACAGCATATAATACAACATAAAATGACAAAAAAATGTCTAGCCAAATACTAGACAGAAATCCAGATTTAGACTTTTAATTACTCTTGGAGTAGATTACAGAATTTTTTTTTCTCAGACTAAAAATACTTTATTCGCTTGTGTAAAAACTGATTACGCGCAATTAGGTTCCGCGATTGCCGACACCGTCTCGACCAAAATAAAGTGAAATAGCAAAAATAAACATTACACGAATAGATAACTTTTCCCCTCAGATTGAGAACATAGTTTTTCTTTGGTTATTAAATATTTTTTAAGAAAAAATGGGGGAAATTATTATTAGGAACATTTTTAGCTCTGGCCAAGTATAAAAAGGCTTTGAGACAGAAAACAGTTTTCATTTTTATAGCTTATTTTTTCAAGGTATTATATTAAATTTAATCAACATATGAGGAAAAAATTTTCAAATATGCGAAGATAGTTATAAAATATAATTTTAATTAGTGATTTTTTTCTGGATATGAGAGAAATTTAACATCATCACTTATAATGCCGAGTGTGAAGCGCGTATCAAAATACTGAATTTTTAAGCAATTAACTGCGGAATTTAAAAAATAAATTCCCAAAAGTGCTCTTTTTTCAAGGGCCAGCGACGACGCATATATATGTCGAACATGATACTAATGGCTGCATAGTAAATTTAGCCCAAAACAACCATAAGGTGAGAAAAGTTTTATTCTTATTAGATAAAAAGTTACACATCGACCCTGCAAAAGTAAAGATCTGTCTTGATGTGTATATATATTGAAACGAACGAACTAATTGATTTTAAATCTACAACTAGGTGAATATAAAGCATTTTAGAATACAAAAATCAATTAAAAACGCTTCAAATATCTCAAATTTTCTTGCATCATCGTGGTGAAAGGTACCTCAGTCTCTACCACTGAGCAGCGCCGGTGGCAGAGGAAACGAGTGTTGCTGTCAGTCGACACAAGTGAAGGCGGACTGTTGAGACGTGCTGTTTGAAAGGCGAACTGTTACGCTAGCTCTGAACTTGATTATCGTAATCTCATCCTATAAATTTGTCATCATTTTGTTCATCATAATTTGTGCATCATCATTAACGTAAATCTGTTGCCACTCATTAAACTCTCAAACATCAAACTAACTTGTTATTACTTGGTCACCCCCCATAGTTTTCAGAAGTGGATTCCACGAAATTAAAATTCTCAAGTATCAATCAACATGAACTTGTTAAATATACCGGTGCCCTGGCCAGGGGAAGCGCGTCTTCCCCGTCACCCCGTATTCGAGTCCTGATTCGGTCGTGGTTGTTGTTCTCCATATGTTCTATCTGTGAGATGTGCGGAAGAGTCCCACCCCAGTCCTGAAAAAGAGGATTGTGTACAAGAAAGCGTGCGAGTCTCTCTTCATACCTGTTAGAAGTCTGATTTCTGCCCTCGATTGCTCAGGGGTCTTTAACCTAAGAAGCTTTTGCAACCCCCATTTTGTGGGGACACGACATCCTCATAATATTAAATGTCACAAATAGAATGCGTCATATTATTAAATTAGGTAAATTCGTCGATCAAGGAGTTAAAACATGAAAATTTGTGTAAAAGCTATTCAGTATACTTTCGAATCAAAATCTCAAAATCGTCTATTTCGGAAAAAACACTCCGAGCTTTCAAATTTAGTTCCGAACTTATCTCCTCGTTCCTGAAAGTGCAATACCCAACAATCTTTTTATCTTGTGATCCTCAATGAAAAATCATAACACGCGAAGTCCCCCAGATAGTGCACCTCAATTCCCACAACTTATATCGATCCTTAATATAAGTCTAGGTCAACACCCCATTATCTTTATATATTTATCGATGCCTTCAACGATTTCATCGACCTCCAAGAGTCAATCTCGCCCGCGTGTAGTGGTTCTTTTATGGTGTTGCCGATAAGTTTTATGTGTTTAGCCAGCAAATCAGTTCGGAAACTTTTCTTCTAACTTCTTTGGATGCTTTCTGAGTGCGTGCCATAAAGGTCAACTTCTGTGAAGAAAAAAAAAGACTTGAAAAGTTTCCGCTCAAGATTTTACAACGCGAAAAAAAATGTTTTTTATAAGCGAATTTGAATAGAGAAAGTTGAATTAAGTTAAGGTTTCTTCGTAAAATTTGTTTCACAATTTAATTCTAATGATTTGCAGGATATCAAAAATTTTTACGCTTAAACATCGCGTTATAAATAGTTTAATTTTTTTGGTAAGTAATTAAAATATTAAAGTGCAAACACAGATGTTATATTAAATTGAAAATTGAAAATGCAATTTAAATTTATTCTAAACATAGTTACTAAATGGTTTTCATTTTTTAACCCTTTACTACAGAATTATGTTTCCAACTTCATTTTTGAATCGGTAGTTAAGTTTCCTTGCAGAATAATCCCAGTGAACCCAAAAGAAAAAAAATTAAATTTATGGAAATATCTTAATTTAATTATTAATTAAATATTTTTAATTCCTACTTTTATCTTATATTAACTTCTTGGTATTTGGGTTACGTTCTCCGTGTTTTTTAGAATACCATCGGTAAAAATAGTCATTACGAAAATATAATCCAGATTTAAATGGTACTTGTAAGTACCTTCAGTAGATAAAGGGTTAACTCATAATTTAATCGTTGTTTCTTTTTAATCAAGAACTAAGGCTATATCATAAATAAAAAATAAATCATATCTTTACCTGTATATTTACATAAAAATGATGTGCGTGAAAACTTTTTTATTTTCAGAATAGATTTAATTTTATTTAAAAGAAGTCTGCATGCAACTTTTGAAATAATTTTACTATGTAAAGTGATAGATAAACTGAAATAATAAATTCTTATAAAGATTATAAATTATAGTCAAAGTGTGTATGCATTTAAATTTTGGATTTCTACTAAAATAGAAAAAATAACTACGTTATATACAAAATCTATTAAACTACTACTGTCTATTAAACTTTATCCATTAAAATAAATTTAAAAAAATAGAATAGTGCTTCCCGGACCAGAGTCCAGACCATATCAGAGTTGTAGGCTATTTAAAAGCATATTATGCCGGAAGATGTACTGAAAAAAATGTTTCATCTAAAAAATTATTAAATCGTTATTTTTAATAATTTGGCTATATTTATTTTATACTTCTACGTCATTGAATATTTTTACTTACTTTTCAACATTTATTAGTTCATAAATTTTAAATAATTTATAACAGAAGTTTTCAAACACAAAATTTTAAAAATAGAGATTTTGATGTAAATCGATTTTATTTTTATTTAGTATCAATAGCGCGATCTGGTAATGAATCTGAGAAATTGTTACACGCAAAAATCCATGATACTAATAGTTATAAAGAATTATTAAATGCCGGCTTTCTGGCACAAAGATAGCTCCTCTTCCTCGTGCACTGAGAGTCCCGGGTTCGAGTCCTGACTCGGGGCATGGTTGTTCTTCTGTGTGCTATCCGTGAGATGTGTGACGGTGCCCCCTGTAAAAAGGGGCTGTGCAAACAAATGTGTGGCGAGTGTGTAGCTAAGTCGTACTCTTGGCCCTCGTTGGAGCTACTTCAAAAACAAGAGACGCTCCTTTCAGCTTAAATCTGCTGATGTACAGCGGAGGACTTGTCCATGGCAAGTGCCATAAGTAACAACAACAACAGAATTATTAAATCTGTTAAATTACTACAATCCATTATTAAAATAGAATAGATTTTAATAACTTGCTTTTATTAATATACTGAATCTTAGAAAGCAGCGCCCTGGGCTAGGAGTATCACGCCCGGGCGTCCCGGGTTCGAGTCCTGATTCGGAGGTGGCTCTTCTTACCCTGAGTTCTATCTGTGATTTGTGTGAAAGACCCCCCCCCCTTGTAAAAATGGATTGTACAAGCGAATGTGTGAGTGTCATTTTCTTATAAGCTGGAAGTCAGACTAATGCCGTCGGGTAATCAGGGGTCTTTACTCTTAGAAGTTACCGCCTCCCTCCCCTGCATAGCAACAAGGACACGCTATTATCAATTAAAAAAATATTTTATTCATCAAAAATATGGAGATTAAGCAAAATTGTAAAAGTTCGAGGCGCTGAAAACAGAAGAATAAAGAAATTAAAGCAATAATGAAGGCCTCAAAAATAAGAATTCACAAACTTTCATAAAAAAATTCAAAGGATTAAAAATAGGACTGAAATTTAGATTTACGAAGAAAATATCATTCGACGCTTCATGCTTTTAGGAATTCTTTTTTTTTTTGATAAAAAAAAGTGTTCCATAAATTAATAAAAGTCTACCTTTAAAAATTTTTTATCACTTGTATGTGTTTCAACCCTTTAAAAATATTTATCTTTTTTCAGCTAACACAACTTTTAACCCTTTCTCCGCACAAAATTTCATAAGTAAATTAGAGTTTCCTTCTTTTCAATGATACGTCAAAGGCACTTTAGCTACTTTGGAAATGTTTTGACAGTCGTCCATTTAAATTCAAGGTTGGATCCGAAAATCCTGTTAACCATAGGAAATGCCTGTAATAAGGCATTTATTTTATCCCATGAAAAAATCCCCAAAATTTTCGGGATCAGTAATTTAATAAAGTGCTAAAAAATACGCTTTCAGAAACTAAAAGGACGGTAGAAGCTCTGGATAAGTTTCTCACCAATATTTATTTCAGCGGATAGGAAAAGCGCTAACGTCCTTTTTTTATATTCGGGGTCGTATAGAAATCTCCCTTGTTTCGGAAAGTTTTAACAATTTACTGTTTTTTCGATTCTAAATTTCTTTAAAATATTAAAATTCGTCTTGTTCTTAAAAAACAAAATTTTGTTTTCCTTAATAAAAATAGATTTAGAAAATCCGCTATTTCAGGAACATATGAGCAACGTTGGGGTCGATTTCATCATTTGGAATACCGACAAGATAATAAGAATGACAACGATTCCGCATCACCTCAATCCATATTTCTACACCATCAAGGGAAGGTTTAATTTAGTTATATTAACGTTTAAAGCAACATTAAGGCTATTTTGGATGGGACCCTCGAAATTTTGAACCGAGGTCCGATGATGAGGGCTACACCTGAACAGGCATTCCCCTCTCCAAACTTCCACACCTAATTAAACCACACCATTGGGAAGACATTTAGACCCAAAGGATTTCAACGAACTTCAAACCCGCTTACAAGACGATTTTTTGATGGAATCGGTCTTGAACTTGAAACCCTCCGGCTTCGAACCCGCGACCTTACCACCGCAATCCTCACAGTCAGTCGAATTCTGCTGACTGAGAGATAGTCCGATCTCTAATTTTCTAATTCGTTACTTTTAATCACTTGTACCCTGAATGATTACAATAGATTCATTTTATGACCTTGATATGAACAGTGAGTAGAAATATTAGTCTTTACTACAAAAAAAAAAAATTTTTCTAATGAAATCTGCTATGCATATTTTAATGTATCATGTCATAACATGATTTCTTGAACGGCCAAGCACCACGTGCTAGTGCAAGTTAAATTATATTTTTATTCATTTTCATTGTTTCATCGTATGAATCACTTTCGTATCGCAAAAAAAAAAAAAAATGTATCGCACTGATTGTTTAAAAAAATATCGCATTCCCTATTATTTCATTTTATATCATTACGTGCTCAAAATGGCAGTTCTCTGGGTTTTATTTGCAGTAGTCATTCACTTATTTTTTTTTAATTACAGCCTTTGTAAATGTAATGCCAACGCGTCATTAAAAACTGATTTTTTTAGATGCTCGTGCTGATAATAAAATTTTTATTTTTCGACATAGGATTTTTGTTGACGCTGAAAACCTCATGCTTAAACAACATTTTCTGACAGGATAAAAATCCAAAACTAATTAAAATTTAGCTCGGACATTTTCTTCCAACGATTGGTTTACCCCATATATCGCCATCAATAGGGTTTTTCACGAGCCTTGCAACGATAGAGAATAACTATTCTGCCTCATAGACAAGAAAAACAGTTCGTTCTTTTCTACTAAAAATGGTGGACTGCCCTTCTTCCCCCTTCACCTCATCCCTGGGGAGGTTTCGTTTTTGAAATGGTGATCGGGTCCTTTCTTCCGGCAGGCGGAGATTAATGGAGGCGGCTTACTTGAAAGGGGGAGATAATTATCCTCGCGGACTTGGAGAGCGCGAATCCACTTCAGGGGAGACAGCCAGTGGTTTGTCACGACTAATTCACAAATACACCCACAGAGAGATGGCATCAATGAGATGTCTCAATTTGAAAGTAAAAGTAGCAAAAAAAAAAAAAAAAAATCAACGGGTTTATCTCTAAGTGAGTCCGTGATGAGAACGAATAAAGGTGAAAGAAAACCAGGAGTGGTCTAAACAAAAACTTACATTCTTTAGTAAAAAGATGTTTCCCCAAAGAAGGCTCAACGCTCTAGTAGCACACAAATATTGTAGAATATTGTTTAATATATCACAATATTATACAATATCGTACAACAGGCTGTGCTAAATGCACATGACATTAGCATACACTAGTATTACTAATACTAAACGTTAGTATGAATTAAGTATATTTACTGAATTTATCGTGTGATACTTGGCGAGAATTTTGGCGATTAATGATTGACATGCTGTTAATAGCATCCAAAAATCGAATTTGCATTTCATACACGTTTTCCCCAATACACGGAAAGTTGGACTCAAAGTTACTAATGAAGTCCTAACATCAAATATCAAATTTCATATATTTAAGTAATTGTTTTCTTTAATTCCTTACACTCTCCCTCATTATATTATATATATATATATAGTTCAAAATTTCAATCGTTAATTAAATATTTTCTATTTATCCACTCAAGTTCAAGTAAATTGTTTTAACTTGTAGTGGATGACATTTGATGTTAATATAGTTTTTTCAAATATTAATTCACAGTTTTTCATTAATTAAAAACTAATTTTCTCGCATTTATAGTAATTCTTTATAGCAGTTTTGATTGTTCGTTCGGGATAGTCTGGTTGGTAATTCGTTGGATTTGTATCTCTTGTACTGGGAGTTCGAACCTAATCACGAAGTTCTCAAACTTCATGGTTTGGGTAATTACATATATTAAAAAAAAGATTTCATAAGGGAAAAAATTTCTATAAGAGTTACAAAATGAAAAAAAATCATAAAATGAAAAAACCTAAATCTTGAAAACGAAAAGTAAAATATTTTTAAAGAAATAAAGGGTTTTTTTTAAAAGTATTAAATCCAACGGTTTCTTGTTCTTGATTTTGTTTTGGCCAGATTAATCAGCAAAATTATCTTGAATAATTGTTTTGCTGTTTTGTTTTATCTCAGGCACACACTGTAAATAAATTGTTTTTAAGTTAGTTGTGTAGGCTAAGCTTTGACATACAACCATTTGACTCTTGTGTGTCTAGGTTGGTAATTTTTCGATAGCGATTTGTTTGGGCTTACGTTGTTACCGTTCTTTTTTTTTTTTTTTTTTTTTGTAAAGTTAATGCAGTGCGATTTTTCCTGTTCATTTCTCTTGATTTTTTTTTCTTCTGTGCATATTCCATATGCTTTCTTTCATTATTTTCGATTAAATTTTTTGAGTTCATTCCATTTTTCTGCATTTACTGCATTTTTTTTCTATATGTCCGTTAATTTGCTGCAGCGTTCATCGAAACCTTACGATTGAAAACGCTAGTACTGCCGTTCGCGCCACATTTGGCCATTTCGCTAAAATTTGGTGACAAACTATATTTTTTATGTCAAAAATGACTGTATATCAAAAGTGTTCCGTTGTGGGCTTTTGTGATTAAATTGCATTTGTGTTAGCTCTATATTTTTCATATATGCTTATAGTTCTATATTTCCGTTAGCAAATAATATAGAATTCCGCCAAATTTCTTAGAGATTTTAAAGCCAAAATCAATTGATGTAGAAATCTGACAAATTTATTTGGAGATTGTTCGCTTGCACCCGGCAAACGGGAAAGTACCCTTATAATTTTTGTTAAGTACATAATTTTTAAGTAGTTTTTCCCCCCACGCAAATGAGGTTGGACGCAACTTGTTTTCTACCGGTTACTTAAAACGTTTGTTTATTTTCGTAGCGTTTGATACATTTGAAATTAAACATTGTTAATTAATCGATCTTTCGATTCTTTCTGAAGTACTTTTGAATAAAAAATGAAACAATAATTGAAATTAAAAATTTCTAATTTGCATTGCGTTACCACAACTGGCGCTTAAAATTCATGTCTTTGCGTTGCTTCAATTGACGTTAAAAATTTACGCATGCATACGGTTTGATAACATTTTAAAATCTGATTAGAGCATAAGTTCTCACATATACATATCAAACTTTCCACACGAAGGAAGTCGCGGGTTAAAGCTAGTTTCATCCATGTATGAAAATCTTTGAAAATCTTGAAAATCTTTGATGTAGTCTGTATTTTCAATAGTGCATTCATATCGCATTTTCCAAAAAAATGATGAATTCAACACTAATGTGTCTCAAGATCATGTGATATAGCAAGAAAAGTCGAAAAATAGAGTTCCTGTCTGGTACCTCAGAACTATTGGTAAAAGATTAGAGAACTGAAAATAATTTTTATCAGCTGTACTCAATACAATAAAAAAAATCAAAATGCAAATTATCTCTTAAATTATTCTTTTAAATTTATTTGATATTTATCTCAGCCTTAATTGATATTTCTGTCAAATTAAAAATAAATACATTACAACGATTTTTAAATTCTGAAGTATTGATCAAAATAAACTGTTGAATTCTTTGCGTATAAATCATGTCAATTTTAAATAAAAATGTTTTAAGAAAATCAATTATCTAATCCGATTTTTTAGAAAAAAAAATTCTTAAATATTAAAAATAATAGCAAAGCATTAAGCATATTTACATTTGTGAAAACGTTGACAAAAGTCATAATTAAATTGCAATATCAAACTTATTTATTGGCTAAAATACTGAATGCTGTAATTAGCAGTTTAAAAAATTCAGTGGACAAAAATAGCTTTTCGAAACAACGCTAGCTTGGACTGAAACAGAGTCGGTTTTAAAAATTGAAGTCACATTTAGAATAGGAAATATTTAGAAAAAATTCATTTTTTAATGAAAACTAAATGTGATTCTCGTGGGATTTTATAATAGCCTACATGTTCGATGAAATACAATAGCGATATTCAAAAAAGAAAATAAAAATCAAAAAGAATTATTTCTAAAATAAAGAAAGAAAAATATTCTGTAGATATGAATTATTCTGAACGTTTCTGCTATACTTCGTTAATATTTAATCAGGCTCTAACTGTATTCTTATCTAGAATTGTTTCTCTCAATAAGAAAAACTGAAGGAATTTAGCAATTAATATAATTACGCATTTTAACATAAAACCGCACAACAATAAGCAATTAAGTATTCTTGGATTACTTTAATTAAAGAAAATGTTTAGTAAATTTCTCCGATATCAAAAATTTGAAAAAAATCTATGCTGCTTCCACATTGTTTATTGTTCTTAGAACTCATTAATTAAGTAAAAACATCTGCAAGCGAAACGTACCAATCAGAATGCAAAACTGGCAACAGAATGCTTTCGGACATTTTTTTTCGCTTCATTAGAACTAGCTAACTGTATGTTCGTGCCCAGTAGACTTTTTTTTTCTTGCACGATTTTTTTAGTAACTGTTGACGTGATTCAAGCGACCGTCTAGCGGCTACCCTAAAACATAAAAACTTGATTTGATGCTTGGAACAATAATAACAAAGGTAATAAAATCTTCCAACTTGACAAAACATAAATCTCTTTTATAACATAGGTACATGTGAAAAATAAAATATTTAGTTCTTTTTCTAGAAAAAGTAGCATTGTCTTTTTTATTATTATTTTTATAAATTTAGAATTTATTCAATATACATGCATTTGTATAAAAATATTGAAAAGCATATGTAATTTTCGTTCGATTTTGGTTGCTAATTAGCATTAACATAAATGTGTAACAAATTTTCGATGATTTCAAAGTACTTTGAGTAAACAAATTTCTTTTTTCAGTTTATACTTTCAAATATCAAGTTTATTTTTTTAATTGTAATCATGAAATGCCGAATTTTCAGAAGCAACAAGACATCCTAATGTACAAATAATGTTTATTTCTGTTTATTTTCAATTTGTTCCATTTTTAAAATCTCTTTAAAAGGTTTCAAAAATTCGATTCAACAATTATTTAATGCGTTACTTCTGCCTACGTACTTAAAATAACCTCCGAAGAATAGTGTAACCATCATACGTAATAATTATAAGTGATAAGGTAAAAAGAAAATTTCTGACAGCAGTTTTTAAATTCGAAAAGGAAATTTTCAGAGAATATTTACATAAAAGGGTTAACGAATCAAGTTACGAAGGAGAGCATTTCTTCACATGGGCTTTCTTTCATAGTTTCTGAAACATTGACTTTCATTAAATCTTCAACACTAGTATACTTTCAATACTGAAGCATGAACTCCTCTTACCTTCTATGCCATTTTGCCAAAAATACTGAATCTGTTTTTCTTCATTATCATTATATCTTCATTGAAAGATGAAGAAAAATCTGTCGTCTCGAATACATAACTTTTTTTTTTACTACAAGGATTTATTGCGGCAAAAAATGTTCGTTTATTACAGTTGTTAATGGCAAGAAGCATTCTCCATAAGAATTAAACACCAAAAGTGTGGTACATGTAAAAGTCTGGTACCAAAAGTGTGGTAAGAATTAAACACCAAATTCTGGTGGTACCTGGTCCGGATTTTTAATTAGTCTTCTCTCTGTCCATCAAAATATAAAAGTTTATTGAAGAAGCAACTTTATTCAATTGTTTACTTTTAGAAGGTATAATGATAATTAATTTTTAACACGTTAATGTCGGGGCCGATTTTAATTTGTTTTTCTGTGAGGCGGCGCTTAAATTATGAGACGATGACACAATCTAGTGCGGGTCACCGGTGGTACGTGCCGGCGTTAACGAGTTAAACAATTCTTAAAAATACAAAATTAAATTTCATCTGCCCTAAAAAGACAGTTTTAAATACAATACAGTTCATTAATAAGAAATCTTTTATTATAGCGATAGTATCTAATGTATAATACATTGTTATTAAATACAATTAAATCAAAAGCATGAAATTAATAAATACAATTAAAGTAAAACTCAATTTCTTACAAGATTCGTTCTCTAATCTCTCTACCAACAAATTATATTTTAATATAATACTTGATATCCACCTAATTTTTTTACTTTGCAAATTCTGAAACTTTGTTATTAAAATCCTTATTTTTTCAGCAACACTATTTTCAATTGGCAAAAGAATCTAGAATCTGAGCTGTTCATAATCTGAAATAATTATTAATTATTTTAAGTCCCGAAAAGCTTCTCATAGGATACGACAGAAACATAAAATTAAGAAAAATTTTAATTCTAAAATGACATTGGGAACATCCCCTGTTCCTTTCTCTTTTTGCGTTGTTGCTAGAATACTACATTATAACAGCGTCCTACCGCAATTAGCTGCAATCAGACATCATAAAATATGCCTGAAAGTTCTTTTATATGCTATTTTATATAAAAAAAACTTGTTAATGCAAAACTAGCGTTCTATTCTCATTGCTAGAATTCGGTATAGATCACAGCATCATTTCTTCAACATTTCAAGCAGTTGCGCAAACCGATACTGAGTGGCACCGTGTTGTGTGGGTAATCAGGGTACCCCTAAAGAAATTTTTTTCGAAAGAATACAAAAACATTTTATGTTCATTTTAGAATTTTTACACTTTTCACTCGAAGTTCGGCTCTTACTCACCATTCCAGACAGTGTATTTTTTGACATTTTACTTTTTTTTTATTTAATATTAATTGCTGGAAATGGTAAAAAGTAAATGGGTAAAGAATAGTAAAAAAGATGTAGATTTCTTTCCTTTAGAGAAATTTAATTTAATAATGCAACGTTGCATGTTTTTATTTGTTCATGTGATAAACAGCTCCTTGCATTAAGTGACTAATTATGCATCGATTTACTTTTCCGAATGCAAAGGGCTAAACCAGAAGACAAACGGAGAAAGAAAAGAATGAAAGATAACTTTAAAATTTGGGATGGAATAAGCCCTCGCTACAAATGATGTACGGCCTTCCGGTTGCCCATGTGCTTCATTTAGCCAAATGATCTAAACCCAATTTAAAAAAATTTTAAGCAAACCTGTCGCAAGTGGATGAACTTCCATGATTTTTTTTTCTTTAAATCAGCAAGAATGATTGTCCCAAAGCGTTTTAGATGGGCTTTTACCAAACCAATTGAAACCAAAACTTGAAGCAAAGCAAGTAATATAAAAAGAAATATTTTAAAATCAATTCCTACTTTGAATACTTGGAAATTTTTTTTACTTTTTATTAAATAATTAATTACAATTGTTGTTCTCGGACTCCACTTTACAACGGAAGGAAAGGGTGCAGTTGCTTCTGAGGGTTATGGTCCTCTGAGCATCCGAATAACGATCAGTTTTAACTCAAAACCCCCGATTGTATAACTCCCAAAAAGGAAAACTTTGTGACCAGATTCGAACTCGCAGCACAAGGGATGCGAATCCAACGCCCTACCAACCAGTGTATCCCGATCTAGCAACTGCAACTACTATAAAAAACTATTATAAAGACGAGAAAGTTGGTTTTTAATTAATAAATAAAACATTATTGAATTAATTTTCGAATAAAACTGTATTAACATCAAACCATTACAAGTTGTAAAAAAAATTACTTGAGGGGATGAATAAAAAGTATTTTATCAACGATTAAAATTTTGAACAAGATTTATATATATATATATATACACACACACACACACACACACACAGAGAGAGAGAGAGAGAGAGAGAGAGAGAGAGAGAGAGAGAGAATATTTAAGCAACAGCGTTTATGAGTAATCTTGCTTTATACTCGCAATTTATGTCCCCCCTTATTTGACACAAAATTTGATGTGTTTAAACTATAAATTTCAAATCTGTCTACCAAATTTTATTCATCTAGATTATATTTCAGCAGAAGGACAGATATTTATTCTAAATGTATTTCGTTTAAAATTTGATATAAATCTACAAATCTGCTATAATAGAGCGTATACCAATTTTCATCTATTCAGCTGAAAGTGTTACTGTTATTTTTGCGCAGGCCGATATAGGACAAAATGACAAATTTTTACCAAATGTGTTTTGCGCACTCAAAGGGATTTGAAACAAAAATCCTTCTAAAGCAGGAGTTCGATTTTTTTTTTGAAGATTTCGATAATTTTTCTATATTTCGCATAAGAAAAAAAATAAAAACGGAAAACTGTTTTCTTAAACAATACTATCTTCAGTGTAATAATTAAAATTTCAGCATTTAGGAGCTTTATATCACAAAGTAACTTTATTCCATCTACCGAGTATTAAAAGTTTCTAATATCTGCGATGCTGTTAAGACATTTTAATATTTAAGATAAATAAAAAAAATTATTCAACTAAAAAAATGTATTAACACTAACGGCATCTAACAAAGCCACGAGCTAAAATGCACTCCCTTTGGTTTGGGGATTGAAACAAAATAAGAGGATTATATAAAAATACAAAAGAGGAAAGATGTTTCGACCCACTCGAATAAAATCATTTACCGTTCATCAAGTCTTTACTTTTGTTGAAACTTAAATTGACTTCGTCCATTTCTTTGCAATTTTAAAGATTGTGCATTAGTATTAAGAGGATTATCGTGACTTAAGAGAAAAAAAATCAACTGTCAGAGTTTTCTGCGTAGCCGCATAAAGACGATATTTTATAATTTCTAATGCAAAGAGTAAAGAGAAATTCGAGAACAAAAGGATTAGGCTCTGAAAAGTGACGATATTCTGTTTTTATAAATTTTAGAATTCGTTAATTTTTTAAAAAAAATACATAACTATTAACAATAGTTTTTAAAAATAGCTCGAGATTCACCTATACCATAATTTTCATAAACGGGGGTTCCCTTACCTGAATAGTTACATATTAATTTCGAAAATATCTCTCTGAAAGTTTGCACACATGTACTGGAGACCTGTTCAGCTGTTGCGGTTTGACGATTCAGTAATGAATGTGTGAATAAGATGTCGTCGATTATTAAACATTTTATATTTTATGTCTAACTGAAGTAGAATCATTAAAGCACATAAATTGATTAGCATTTAGGAGTTAAATTTTGTGATTTTGAAAATCATCATCTAGAAATACTTTTAAACTAATAAGTAAAAAGTAAAAGAAGAATACGAACATTTTCATTTATAAACAAAATAAACGCTTTATTTCGAATATATTGGGATTTTATTATTTAGAAATACATTTCATGTTATTTTTAATGCAGATTTATTTTTTCAAATAATATGCAAAAAGTGAAAATACATACAAATGATTTTTGAAATGATTGAACAGAATGAAAGTTTAATAAAGGGAGGAAATCGTTTGCGGCAATTAAATCTACGTGTGTTCTTCTGTTGTGCTTATTGACTACCCCCACATTTGCTCGTCATTGCATAAAATAGATAATTAAAATGTTAATTTCGTCGCTTTGCGATAAATTTATCTTTTTATTTATAGGATATAAAAAAGAACGTGACAGATTCGAAAATGCTGAAATTCGAAGGAAAATTCTAATCAAGAAACCGAATTTTTCATTTCAATTAGGAATTTAAAATTACTCTATTGTTCTTCTATTAAATTATATATTTTTTATTCAGAAGCTTGTGCCTTTGAATTGAAATACAAAAGAAGCTGTTTATTAATCTCAGTTTTTTAAAAATGTTTAAATTCTTTTCTATTTATATGCAAACATACATTTTTAAAAATTCACCCACAGTTCATTAATTATTTTTCGAAATCTTTCCAATTTTTGAAAGAATATTTTTAAATTTATGCATATTAAAATAATCACGTCACGCCTTTATAATTAGAAAATATTTTGTTGTATTGTGTCACTTATGAAGATAAAAAAAATGTTTTTGAAAATGTCAATAGAATTTCAAATATTATCCTCACACAGAGAATATCGGGACAAATAAATGTATCGAATTTCCAATACAAATAAAAGTTAAAACCTAAAAGAAATTATTTTTTAAACGAGAAATTCATTATTTTCTCATTCACTATCGCCATTTCAAAAATTAAAAAGCATGTTTAATGGAGATTGCTGTATTCGTCTCTAAAAGGTGATATGAAAAATGATTTCTAATTTGTATGGTTTTATAGAAATCGCTCAGTTTTGTCCAATTTCGAAGAAATTTGTATTATATGCTCTTCAAGATCATAGGAGGTTGCCAAAAGTGTATTAAAATGTTTAATATTTTGTGGGTTTCCTATGTATCGGGCAAAAGTGATCACTCTTTAATGAAACTCAAATTATCTTTCAGATGATATTTTCATGTCGGTACATTTTCAGTTTAATTTTTAAAAATTACATTCATACACAATCCAACAATAACAATTTAATTTTTATTGTTACAGAGAAAATCATTATAATTTCATAATTTCTTTAAGTCCTTGAATGCTTGTTTTTACCTCTTTTAAAATTTAGTTTTAAAAAAGCTTTATCTGAACATTAATACCAAAGTAGGATTTCTACATTTATTTCGTAATATATTTGCGTTCAAGAGAGCTGCGTATGTGTAAAAAAATTATTACACATACGCAATATGTGTAATAAATCAATTACATTAAACTCATATTTTTCATTCATATCGAAGAACGAGGGCATATATTAATTAAATTTCATTTCATCTTAACAATTTAGCCTCCTTCAAAGTCAATGCTTATGGAGCCAAGAATCACAGAACCAGCTGGTCTCCGAAGGCGGTTACTTAAATATAAATTTTCCTTCGCACAAATATGAAATGACAAAGTTTGAGATAAAAGTGATTGATTTGAGTTTTTGGTCGAATATGCATTGGTTGTTAAAGAAATATTTGTACAAATGATGATTATATTTTATGAGATGCATTATAGAGGAATCTTAAAGCCAGTTTCATACATCGCGTAGTTTCACACATCAGATGGACATTTTCTATTCAAAATACAAAAAATTAGAGTTTATTATTATTCAAATGTTAAAAAAAAACACATTTCAATAAGAGTTAGAAAGAGATCAAAAATATTTGAATTCATTTCTGCATAAGGTGCTCTAGAAAAGGTAAATCAGAGTCATGGGAAAATATCAACTCATTCATGCAATAAAGGTTCAAGATTCAACTGTTAAATATAAAATCGCAATCTTCTTTGTAAATTATATAAATGATTCACGTGGTATTAAAAACTTATAATATTCGCTTAAATTAATGCACTGAAACATATTGCACAGTCAAGTTTGAGTCTGAATTTTAACAAGAAGATGATTATTTTGATATTATTTTAACTGTTAAGAAAAGAAATCATAAAAGAAATTTACTTTTGAATAAATTGAACTTATGTGAAAAAAACTGGTAAGTAATTAAAACGAGAAACAAGTAGCAACACAAATAACTTTTCAAACTGAAAAACTTGAATACCATTATTCATAATCTTAATGAATGTAATTAAATTAAATCATCCACAAATGTTACTTATTTCAGACGAAAATAATGAATATTAAATGAGAATGTCATTAATTTTACATAATATCTGAAAGTATTTCGGTTCGCTTAAAAGTTTACAATCAAAGTTTTAATTTTTTAATTATAACTATAGAGTATTTTTAAATACAAGCGAATTTTTAAATTAATCATATATGGTTTAAGAAAGTGTAAGGGGAATAAAAAGTATATTAATTTCCTTAAAATCGATTTTTAAAAAACTGTCATGCTTAATGATGCGCAATATAAAAAAATTATTCAATATCCTTTTATCATACAAAATATTTCTCTTTCCAATGAAAAAGTAATTAATATTAGAAGACAATTTTTAAAAAGTAGAAACTTACTTTGATTGCATCTATGTCATCCATGTGACGATCTTAAAAACAACCACGTTGCTGGTTGTCTTACGTTGTCTTCCAGATCGTTTGCCCACCAACGTAACAACCCTTTTTTTATCAAAAGTTTAAGGAAACAAACTAAAAGTTGGAAAGATGCAAGAGTGGACGCTGGCGGAGAGTTAGAGCAGCGCCCCTTCAAGCGCATCCACGACACCGGCGAGCAGCACGAAACAGCGCAGAAAGAGGAAAGTTTTGACAAGCATATCTATCGACTTTATGATCGTTTGTGTCCCATCCGAACAACTCGGCACGAGCTCTGCCGGACGATTTTGCCATTGCGCCGTCATCGCCGAAGCCCCACCCCCGCCGACCATGATTGACGTTTAGGATTTTGGACTGTGGCCAAAGCTAACATGAGAATTTCACTTTTTTTCCCATCTCATTTCTAAATATTGCTTTTATTTATCGCTGTCGAGAACGATAGATTCTTAATGCGAGTTACTGTTTGCAATCTTCAAGGTGTTTATTAGCATTTTTGTTTTCTTTAAAAAAGCTAGAAAGGGAAGTTCGATTGTTTCTTTTAATTTACTTCTTTTGTTTGAAATATTCTACGAATGGCAATTCTAAGAACATATTTTCAGTTCTGGAAGAATTTGTTTAATGCATTTTATTCGAGTGAATGGTGACTTTGACAGACGATATTTGATTAATTGGGTGAAAAATGTCCTGTTAATAATTTTTTTTATTATTTCGCATTCCTTAAACAATTATTCACCGATTTTGATTTCTTAATTCTTTATAAAAGAATTTTCTTAAATTTGTTCAAAGTAAACCTCTCATAAAATTTTAAATTTTTCATCCACTTTCATTCAGCTCAAACTTTCCTATTTTAATTAAGATATTTTCAGAATTTTATTCATTTGCAGCCATAAAAACTATTCGAAATGCGAATAATTTACAAATTCCGTTGAACTCATTTACTTGTCAAAGAACGTCATCTATGCTAATTTAAGAAAAGAAAAACTCGCTGATAAAAGATATTCCGTTTTGAGAAATTAAGGGCGGTGCCAAAAGATTCTCAGCATATAAATGATGACTCTTAAAGTTTAATACTACAGTTTTTATCCGAAATATTTGAAAAATAAATTTATTCATTAGCTACTTAAGATTGTCAATTTTTTTTCTCGTTTGTTTCGGAAAACTATTCAAATTTTAAGGAGAACAAACTCATATATTTCAAAGTTAGTAAATTAATTTTAAACCAAATTAGGAAACATGTTCAGAATGATTATAGGGAGAAGGAAATGACACATTAAAAGAAAGAAAAATTCTTTTTAAACTATGAATAAGTATTTTTAATAAATTTATTACTTATCTAAAACTCAATTTTATAAGATTTCTTAAGAAATTGAATTAAAACTCCTACAAAAAAAATAAGCATCACCTTTTAATTTTATTAATTTACATCAATTTGAGAAAAACTTCCCTTTAAAAAATGAAGATCAAAGTATCGATATATCTAAATGTTTATAAAATACTTGTAATATACATGTTATGCTCTACGAATGCTATTTTATTTAAGATTTGTTTAAAAGCAATATCAAATGTTATGAAAGTTAAATCACTAAAAATTTAAAAATTAGTGAAAAGCTTTTAAATAGAATTTCGAACAATTTTAATAGGTAAAATAAAATTATGAAAAAGGTACGATCAACTATTTCAAAATGCAATTTTTTTTTTAGTTAATTGGAACTTTTGAAACAAACGCTATTTCAATATAAACTGCTAGCAAATAATGCTGCTTCCACTTAAAATCTGCAGCAATTTAAAAATTTTATCTTTTAAGTTAAAAATTTAATGGTTTCTGGTAAATGTAAGCTTATTAATTTTAAAAAACAAGTTTTAATGTCTTTTTCTTGAACTTGTAATTTCGGATTTTGTTTCCATGGAGATGATTCTATAGAGAATGGTTTGGAAAGTTTTGTTTGGCTTTCTGTTGCCACAACAGCTTATTTAAATGGGAAGAAAATATTTTTACTACCCTTTAAAGAGAACACACATCTTAGGGGGGGATGCTATTTTATTCTACGTAACATCATTTTATATTTTAAAATAATCTAACTCGATAAAGAAAAATACATTATGCAACTTTTATTCTATTTGAAATATTTCTTCAAGCCATGTTTGCTGTTATTTTTATGTTCCGTTGAAAAGATCGGAATATAGCTTCGACATTTTTCGAATGGCATGTCGCTCATGTCAGCAGCTTTTTAGGTTTTTATTTCCTGCAGGCACCAAAATGGGGGAAACGGGAATAGCAAATCCCTTCGATTTTCAACGAGATTCAAATTTTAGCTGAGTCCAAATCTTACATTCACTTTAAAAATCCTTAAATATTCCATATGTAAACTATTAGTAGACGCTTTTCCCTCTTCTTTTTCAAGTCAACGTATTTGATGAAAATTAAACCCCCTAAAAAGAACTGCACGCTACTTTGTAGAGCAATAAAGTTTAACAAAAAAAATTACAAAATTTTTTATATCTTTATTATAGCTCAGATTTTTTGAAAAAAAATTAATTAAATTCTAGATATATTCATTACGTTAATAAAGAACCTTAAAATTATAAATTTTATTGACTTTAAGCATAAGCCTTTAAAAAATATTTACAATCTTTACAATCAAAAAATATTAAGAAGTAATGGCTTCCATGATATTTATTATGCACTAAGTATATAACATCAAACATATTATAAAAGTATGCATGATAGAAATATAAGGAAAGAGGAATTTACCAATTTAAAGTCTATATATGCCCTAAAGTGACATTAACCACTTCGCATACAATGACGTGTCTGACACTCGCATCAAATTACTGAATTTTTATTTTCAAGTCCGCAATGAAGCCACAGAATTAAGTATTTAAATACGAAAAAATCAATATGAAACGATTTGGTATCCCAAATGCTCCATATATTATTTAAAAAAATCAAATTAACAGTAAATTACCAAAATAGGATGAGTTATCTAATTAGAAAGTTAAATAAATTCTTATGTCAAGTGGATAATGAAACTTTTATATATCCATTATTTGTATGAATCAATAATATGAGGATTAAAGTAAACGCAGAGTGAAAAAAAATATTACAACTGGTCATCAGTTTATTTCATGTAAGACAAAAGGGAGATTAATATAGGGAAGTTTAGTATTTAGCATCTCATATTCAATTCTAGTATCTCATATCAAAGTAACACTAGGGTTATTTTTCGGAATAATTTTGAACCGCAGTCAGATGACGAGGACAACATCTGAGCTTGCAGTCTCCTCGCTTTAAACTTACACACCACACCAGAGGGAAGACGTATGCCCCCCCTCCATTGGTGTGATGGAGAAGTACACTATGAGGCCCCCAGTGGTGTGGTGTGGTGTGGTGTGGTGTGGATTTAACGTGCACCAGACCCACTTACACGGTTCTAAGGTGGAATCGGGTCCCAAACCTGAAACCCTTCCACCACGATCTTACCAATAGGCCATTATATAGTCTTAATAAAGGGAACCTATAATTCTTAGTACTACATACAATTATACGGAGGAGGACCAGGTAGAACCTCAGTAAACTATTAAGAGTATTTGTTCAAATGTAGAATTTGTAGAAAAGAAATCAGTAATCAGTATTTTTTTTTTCTCATAACAGATTTCCGGTAAATTATTATCTATTAAATAATTCGGAGAATATATATTTTTTATTAAAAACAGTCATAATTAAATCGGTTAATTTTCCCAAACGCGCTGTTTTCACAAAATGGGCAACTGAAACTTTTGTCAAATAATTTCTGCATATCAAATGTCATTTCAATTTGCGATACATTAGTTTAGCCGTTGAAGGAGAGCATGTTTAAATTGGATTGAAATCTACAATTTTGTCTTCTACATAATTTTGCGATTCGTTGCGCTTTCTAACTATTACATACTTAAATAATCAAATCGACACATCATCGACTATCAAATATATCTACTACTTAATACCTTTTATATTTATTATGAAATTTAGTATAAATGGGTAGTTATAGTTTTAATACCATGACGAATTTATCAAAAACCTTATATTTCGATTTAGTCTAGTTATAATAGCTTCTCATTTTAAAGTACCACTGGGACTACTTTGCGACGGCCTCGTAATATTAAATCAGCATTCAGATGAAGAGGACGACACTGAAATGTTCTCCCCCACTTCATAACTTCTATACGTTTGGAGAACATTTGTTTCCGATGATTTAACGCGACTTTTTACATGACGATATTTCAATATAATCGGGTCTAGGGCTTCTAACTTTCCAGACCCGATACCTAAACCTTATCACTGGGTCAACCCTGGATTCTCGTCACTTTTCAGAGTTATTACGTTCAAAGGCATAGGAATAGACCAAAGCGGATTTCATCGAAATTTTAAGGAAAATTTTGAGACAAATATAGCATACCAAAATAGTTATCTTGGTTATACAATGATTGGCAGAAAAAAAAAATAGATCCAACGCTACCCCTCCCCCCTCTTATTCTTTTTTCAACCAGTTCGGGGGTACCTAAAACCCTTAAAAATCGTGACAGATTTTTTTTGCAATTAATATAATTTTACACAAAAGAAAGTTAATAAAAAAGGACTCCTTTTTATCATGTCAGAACAGGATATATTTGAGATGAGGTTTTGGCGTAAACAAAAATCCAAATGCGAAAGATAAAAATATTATTATCCTCACGAGAATCTCAAAAAATCAGCTTTTTATAACGCGTTGCCATTGCATTTACAAAGGCTATGATTTTTAAAAAAAGGTTAATGACCACAGCCAATAAAACCTAGAAAAATCTCATTTTGAGCAGGTAATTATATGAAATGAAATCAATAGGTAATGTGATATATTTTTTTAAATAATCGATCTGAGACAAAGGTTTTTTGGATCGTTTGCAATACCAAAGTGACTCATTCTGTGAAACAATGAAAATGAATAAAAATACAATTTAACTCGCACGAGCGCGCGGTGCTTGGCCGTTCGAGAAATGATGTTCTGACACGATCGATTGAAATACGCATAGCAGATTTCATTTCAATCTTGATTATATTTGATGCCGCGTGAATACTCAAAAAAAGTGGTTGGTTTGGTGCTAAAAGTTCTTTGAAAGACACAGCTAGGGTCTGACTTCGCCAAATTTGGTACCGGGACAAACACTCCTTTGGGCGCACCCCTCTGCTTCACCACTTCAATAATGGAAAATCGAATTTCATTACTGAAGAAGAAAATGCAAAATAAACTTTCTATTCGATTTAGGGGCCCCTCTGATGCAAGGGCCCAGGGCAGCTGCCCTGTATGCCCCTGCCTTAATCAGACCTTGGGTACAGCTTTTAATAAGCCTCTTGTCTAAGCACCGGCAAAGAAATGGCGAGCGGTTTTCATCCTATTTTCTTGAAACGACGTTGACACAAGGTATCACGCAACGCATGGTTCCGAAACAAAGACAACAGTTGTCAATAACAATGAAGGAACGGCATGACGCAACTCGGAGAGAAAGAAAAAAAGTCCTCAGTCGCACACAGAAACTTATGGCAAGCAAGAAGACGAATGAGGTGTAAGCAATCCTACTTCCCGAGATCGATTAAAAACCTTCTGACATCAGAAGGATTGACAGTCGACCACTTGACATCGTTTGTTCGATGGTCGATTGAGTGCTTGTAAAAGCAAGTGCTACGATATGTCGCCGCTGCTATCGATTATCGCATTGACTCTCACCCAATCTGTTCTTGGCCAAACCATTTGCAAATGGCTCTGCCAGTAACGCGAGCCTAGATATATACCTTAATGTCAAGCGGGCGGCTTAACCATCGAATAATTTACAAGCAGGCCATTACCGTCAAGTTTCTTGGAGACTCGCTTCTTGTTAACAATTCAACACGAGTCTGGGAGTCTGAAGTGGCTCTGATTGTTTAATCAATAATAAAATTTACTACTGTTTATGCATCGTGTCCGTTCTAATCGTGGCCCAGTGGTTAGCTTCATCGTTTTTAAATTAATAAATATAATTCTGATTAGAAAAATGTTACAAATGACTCTATAGGCTTTTTTGAAACAATGAAAATATTAATTCAAAATTACCAAAATAAATTTTTATACAGTTCTACGAAGTTATTAGTTTTTTTTTCTTCAAAAATATATCTTTAAACATCACCAAAACTTTAAGAAAATCCACCCTTCTACAAGATATATTGGTAGAGATCTGAAGGAAATTCTAAACAATTTCAATAGCCATCTCGATAAAGATCTGCTAGTTATTAACGACTACTACCATTCATTTGGTATAAAATGATGAAATTTAAACTGGTTGAATTAAAATACTTGTAGTAGTAGAAAGAATTTTTTTTCACTTGACATGCAAGAATATTTTATCTTAAAATAAATAATAAATCACTCTGTGCATGAAAATTTGTATGAATGTACATTCCACACCTCTTAAACAACAGAACTGCCTTCAACCTAATTTTACAATTTATATTTTAAGACAAGCAAAAAAATAATCTAACCATTTCAAAGTATAAGTTTTATTTAAATTTTGAATTAATTGAAAATTAAATTTTTTTAAAAAGTTTTTTTTCCAATGTAACTTTAGAGAATATTATACTCAAAAAAACTATCACAGAACTTAAAAAATACAAAACAAAATTCCCCTGTTGAGTGTAAAATTCATTATCTTATTCATGTTTCATTATTATATGTGCGCCATTTTTTATCACCTGTTATTGATTTCGTTTTTAAATCAACGCAACTCAAATTTGAAATAAAGAAATATATAGATACTTTCCTTCGGTAAGAATTTGAACAACTGCACCACTATTTCATCAATATCTATCTCTAATTTAATACATATCTTTTTTTTCATCTGTTTTTCTCACTTTAAAAACGATTAAAAAGGAAGCACCAGTCTATCGCTCAAATTCAAAAGAAACCAATGAAAATAAAGCTATAGAAATCAGATTAAATATATTTTACGGTTGAAAAATAAGAATGAACACGAATAGTTATTCTAAGAGCCTATTAACAGAATTCTAAAAGAATTTAAAGCAAACAATTGTTAATTTATTGGGTCCTTTTAAAGTTTTTTTTAATACATTTTTTTTTCAATGTTCTTTCCAGTCTTTCTTATTCTTAGACATTAATGAACAAAATCTACAGCTCTGATATGAAAAAAAAAACCCTTTATAGTATGGAGAAAATTAGCAATTGGCGGCTTAAAAAATCGCATAGTTCAAACGGTATGCTAATTTTAATTAAAAACCTCTGAGCTGACAAAAAGTTTTCATTCAAAAAGTTATACAAAAAGACATTTTCATGTAAAAATATAAATGAAAGGAGTTTTTCCCATCAAAACCGGCTACTTCAACTTGTTATGAATAAATATAACTAAAGGGTCAAAAGGTAAGGTATTTAATTTATCTTCCGTAATTTTTAAGTAGAAAAGTTGAAATAAATATCCATCGCGCCATTTAAAGAGCATTTTTCCATTGGCTTTTAAGTAGCAAAGTTTACCTATAAGGTACATGGGCCCTTCTACTTAAAAATTATGGAATATAAATTAGTATGCATCGCTAATAAATAAGCTCCAAAATTTGGATCGGAATGAATATCTAATCTGTTAAGTGTTAAAGGATTCCCTTTGGTCACCTTATATATTTAAAAATTACAGCATGTTTTAAGCTTAATTTTGTACAATGGCGTCTAGGATTTATTAATTCTGAATTTGAATATGAATTTTGAATTCTTTCCCTTTATGTATGTCTTTAAAATTTGGTGTATTTTATATTTTATCTATAAGGCTCTCTGCTACTTTGAGTGCAATAAACCCTGCCGAGATGCCATACGGGTAGCGAATCTTCCTCGTGATCTGGGCCTCCCAGATCGGAATCTCGGTTCGGGCATGGTTTTTCTTCTCTGTTCTATCTATAAGGAGAGCGAATGTGATGAGTAAGAAGCTAAAGTTGTACTCTTGGCCTTAGTTGGCGCTACTACAAGAGAAGCTGATTAGGCTTAAATCGCTGACTACCTCAGCGAGCTTGCACATGGCGAATGCCATAAGAAAGAGCAACAAACATGAAAAAAATTTAATAGAAATCTCAATTTTAGTATGAAGACCGTTTGTTAAATTTCATTTTGATCATTCACATACATAACTCCAACTCGGCCTAAGTTATCATGAACTAAAATTAACAGTGTCGAGGCGTTAATAAAATAAACCAATAATTATCTAAATAACTGAAAAATCGATTTCAAGTGAAATACAAGCAACAAGTATATTATTTTGATAACGGTTTAAGCAAAAACAATAATTAGAGCTATATATCCAATTACTATCAAAAATTTAAAACGAAAAAGTATAATTTTCAGAAAAAATAAATTTAGAAATATATTTGACCTTCATTAATACAAAATTAATTCCAAAATATTGGGAACAGTAACCAAAATCCTTTACAAAACAAAATTGAATTAGGTATTTTTTTTCTAAAATTTTTTAAGCTATTTAAAAGAAATATTTCAATCAAATTTGAAGCGTAAACCTATAAAAAAAGCACTAGATTTTCAAGAAAATAATGCCAAAACGCATTCTTAATGACTTTGCTTAAGTGATTTGAAAAAAAGATTTAATCAGATCAATTCTAAAACTATTCAAATTAAATTTTGAAAAATTAACTGGAAAATTAAATTAGGAAACAAGATTTTCTTCATTGATTAAAAAAACTCCAAGAAGAAAATTTCTTTTTCATATTCTGCTCTTGGAGAAATGTTAGAAAGCGTTTTATAAAATTTCAAGATAACATAAATTTGAGATAAGTACAAACTGTTTCGAATAAATAGAATTTGAATCCTGAATTTATTCCTTTTAAATGGTCCGATCAAAAATTTGATTCTATTTCAGGATATTTAATGAAACTTAATACGTTCTTTGACTAATTTTGTTCGTAAACTTACAAAGAGCAACAAGGGATCCATTCATTGACAGATTAGATGTAAAATTTCGTATCAATCTACAATTCTAAAGATGGAACAACCTACTACATTTCATCTATATAGCCGGAGGTTTATTTTGAGTTATCGAATTAACATGAGCACGAACGAGGAAACAAACTTCTTAATAAATTAACAGAAAACAATGCATTTCATGAAAAATCAAACACCAAACATAGCACATAGTTCGTGGATGTTGAGTTTTTCTATGGATAGAAAATATTGGTGAGAACCCACTGCCCACGAAATAAATTACGTGCCAAATTGCACAGGCTTTATACCCATATATCTGCTTTCTAGATCGTCTCGAACATAATGTATGAATCACTGCACAATTCATCCAAGTTAAAAACTTTGTTAAAACGTCGTTCCTTTTTACTCGAAATATAAGTTTCGCATTTTTAGAACCGGGTTTTTTCTTAAAATTGTTATTTTAATCCTTTTACAGCTAATATTTCATCTGATAATGTAAATAGTAAAGAAATCGGAAGATTTCAGTTTAATATTAAGTAATATTTTTAAATTTCGATTTTTTCAGATACGAAAATTCCTGTATCAAAAGTATGCAAGTTCAAAATTCGATCCAATTAGCCTCTTTTTGACTTTGCCACTTCGGTCATACTTTGCGATACCCCAACATAACCAGGACGGTCACGGTGACCTGATGGTAATGTCTCGCACGTGGGCTGTAGGGTTTCAGGTTCGAATCCACGAAGATCCGTCGTGGAAGTGGGTCTGTAGCACGTTAAATCTGTCTAGGCCAAACGTCCTCCCCCTGGTGTGGTGTGAAGAGGAGGGGTGTCAGCTCAGGTGTCATCCTCAGCATCTGATTGTGGATCATCCAAAAATACCCCTAGTGTTGCTTTACGACGGGACGTTAATATAACTAAACCCCGACGTAACCGAAACCATGCCGGGAACATGATGGAGTTGCCGAAGAGCAATCCCACGTAGCACGAAAGAACAAACTACACTTGATGACATTGGACCCTTGCAAACAATAAAGAACCCTCTAGAGAAACGCATATAGGTAAAAAACCAGTCTTAAAAAACAATCTTTTTAAATCAATTTCTACTTAGGTTAAAAAAGAAAAATTTATTTAAGTTATTTTTAATAAGTAATAACAATTAATTTAAATATGTATAGAAATATGACAAAATTATAATATAAAGCGGCAAAATAGAAAGTGAATTTCTTGGCAATTTTCCATTCTCTTTTCTATATATGGTGCTCGAATACGCAGCCCAAGGGATGCGAATCCAACGCCATACCAACGAGTCTATCCAGGCCTAACGATTACAATTACTAGAAATAATTTCTCAAAAAATTATACTAACGTTGAATTTTCAACGCCAATTGAGGATTTAAAGTCAATTGTGGCAACACAAAATGCGTGATTTTTCTACAAACGTTGGTGTAAGCCTTACAGATTAGAAATTTCTAATTTTCAATATTCTGCATTATTTTAATTCGAAAGTACTTCAAATTGAATCGGAAAAATCGATTTATTATCAATGTTTCATTTTAAATTCATCAAGAATTATGAAAATAAACAGAATCGTTTAAAAAAATTGGCCGAAAACATTTTAAGCCTAATCTTATAAGCGTTGGTGGAAAAGCTGGATTCGTTACTTATTTGGGGCGGGGAAATGAAGATTTCAGGCGAGAAAGTTAGTTTTTAATGAATTAATATTTGAAAAATCTGTATTATCATCAAAAGTCATCCACTAAATTGACTTAAACTTGATTGGATGAATAAACAGTATTTTATTAAGGATTGAAAATTTGTATATTATATATATATATATATATATATATATATATATATATATATATATAT
>JAOUZG010027273.1:1429661-1503198 GCA_026289955.1 Argiope argentata | reverse complement strand
ATATATATATATATATATATATATATATATATATATATATATATATAGTGAGCTAATAGTAGGAATTGAAAAACAGAATAGGAAAAAACCAGCGACATTTTACAATACGTATAAAGTGGTGAAACATTAAAAATACATAAAATACATTTAACGAACGTCAACTTTTTACATTAAGAGATATGGCTAAATAGAAAAACTTTGACAAAATGATCCAAAGATGAAATAAGTTGGTTTGAGTATTTCAGATAAGCATAATTTTGTGATAATCGAAGTACTTTCACAGGTTAACAATGTAGCAGTAAAGAGGGCCTATAAAAATTTCACCTAATTTCTATAGAACTAAAATAGTAAACTTGAAAAGTATATTAAATTGAGAAAAAAAGATATTTTGGAAATTATCAGAAAACTTAAAGTATCAAGCTTTCTTTTATCATGGAAATTCATTATTTAAAATTTCGCTAAAAAATAACTTGTTCGACAATATTATTAAACCAGTGTGCGACAGAAAACAGATAAAAAATTATTTTCGTTACGTGTTTAGTTATAGCTTCTTTCATATTGTCACACACTTGACATTTGGAAACTAAAGACATTTGACTATTGAATTCGATCCTTGAATATTTTTATTCGAAACATTACAGAACATTCGTACGAGATATATTCATTCTAACTTAAAACTGAAGTAATCATGAAATCGTCTAGAATCAAACCGTCCTTAAGTACATGAGAAATTAAGGAGTTTATTCTTTAAGAAATTAAATAACTTTATTATTGGTACTCATAAAAAGAATTTACTTATGAAATGAGATAATGGAATTATCGTTTTGCATATTTAATGATACTGTGACGTCATGGAAGCTCTTTCCATTAGGAAGGTTTAAGTACACAATAAACAGGAGTAATACAGCTTTATTGAAGAAGTTCCGCCCACGGATGGGACGCACCTCGTAATTTAGAGGCTCCTGGCATGGTGGTTTGTTCTCGCCACCCTGGTGATTAACGAAAAAGAAAAGTGGTGGAAGGTCTTCTCACATCAATGATGTAACGTACTTCCCATGAGAAGTGTTTTACCGTGACCGGTGATGGCTTTAGCACTCACAATTCTCCCCAGCGTTGCTTACAGCTCGTCATTAAGATTTTTCTGTATGCCTTACAACATGTCGGAGTAACCAGTTTGTGGTTGTTTTTAATGCCAATGTCAATTCGATGTTTTAAAATATCAAATTGGAGAAACATTAAAATTTTTAACCTTTTTAAATCTAAAACTCGAGTAACGAAATGCTAGTAATTACATCCGAAACATCAAGTTTGTGTGAAATCACACAACATGATTTTTACAGTTGCCGTATCGAAGCTGAACAACTTACCAGAAAATTCGCCTCATATTGTACCTTATTCGAATTCAAGCATCGAAATGGCAGTAAATATCAAAAGGCAAATGTAGAAATTCTATATTTTAATGATTTATTGGCTCGGGTAAAATCTCTTAACTCATTAATATAATAAAGTTATGCAATATCTTAAAATTAAGTGGCATGCCATTGCTCATCAAGATAACTTGAAGAATGCTAAAAATTTAAAAATAGTACTGTCAAAAACCAATCCATATGAAAAAATAAAATCTGGGAAGATTACTTCCCATTTCTCCAAAGCACTGTTACAATGACTTTTTTTTTAGATTAAAATGGAAATCCCTTCCAATATATCACATGACCAAAGGTCAAATAGTGACGACACTAACAAATTACTCCTGTCTTAAAGATCCAGGATGTCATCTACAGTCCAGTCACCTTAGTGTCTTACTTCTTTTTTTTTTTTTTTTTTTTTTTTTTTTTTTGTTCTGGGCTCTAACTCTAGTTGGTCGTTTTTTATTACTGCCAACCAATGTATGCTGAGTAGAATTTCGAGAACTAAAACTTCAAAGCACAAAAAAACGTTGGATATATTTAGCTTTTAAACCTTTTTCTGAATTCCTTTCTGTAGTATTTATTAAAAATATGACTTAATTATTAAGTGGTGCAGTATTTAAAATCTGTTTTTCAATGTCTCTGTTTTTAGAATTGTATAAAATTATCCCTGTATCAATTATTTTTCTGCCTTATAAATTCAAGTTCATTCGCAAACATCGAGTTTTAAATCGGTAATTGCTGTTTTCAACTAAGTTGTTTATGATACAAATTTTAACGTAATATTTATAGCCTGGAAGCTGTCTACAAACACTGTGATGCGAAAATGATTGATATAAAAATTTTCATAAGACAGACTGCCCGACTTAAAGAGTACTTCTTTATTTTTAAACAAACCGTCGCCAAACAGTTTAGCATTTCACGTATAATAAGGGTTGGTGATTTTAGGATAATCTGAAAATCTCAAAGTAAACGCGGGAATGTAGCCATCTTGGCGAAATCTTGGTATCGTACATATAATGGAGCGCTTGTCTTTATTTAAGAACTGTCAAGTAAACACGGGGACCGTAAAAATAAACAAATGTCAATTAAAATTATCAGAATTGGCATGCATGTCGTTCATTTTGAGAAACTAGGAAAACTAAGAAAGTTATTTTCAAATAAAAAATACACTTTATATTAAGATTATAAAATATTATACTCATATTTTTGTAATTCAAAGAATAGGCATTTTTCAACTTCTACTATTAGCTCACACTCTCCTTATATTATAATCTTGTTGCTATATATATCTTGTTCAAATTTTCAATCGTTAATAAAATACTTTAAATTCGTCCAATAAAGTTCAAGTAATTTTTTTAAACTTGTAGTAGATGACATTTGATGTTAATACAATTTTTTCAACTATTAATACATTCATTTTTTATTAATTCATAAAAACTAATATTCTCACTTTTACAGTAGCTCTTTATACTAGTTGTAGCTGCTAGATCAGGATAGCCTGGTTAGGTAGGGCGTTGGTTTCGCATCCCTTGTGCTGCGAGTTCGAACTCGGTCACAAAGTTCTTCATGCCGAGAGTCAATTCCACTGGGAATACCGAGTCGAAGGTGATCGTTATTCGGGTGTTCAAGAGTCCATACCCTCAGACGCTACTGCACCCCTCCTTCCGTTGTAAAGTGGAACACGAGAACAACAATTGTAATTATTTAATAAAAAGTAACTAAAATGAAATCTTTCCTAACTTCCTAAATTTTTCCTAATGTCCGAAGTAGGAATTGATTTTTAAAAAATTGTTTTATATTACTTGTTTCAACTTAATCTAGTTTGTAGTTAACAAATAAAGTATTCTAATTGACTTTCATACGATTCCCTCTCACCTTAGTCCCCGAGAACAGTTTTGCCTGACCTGCCAACTTGATACAGGAAACTGCCTATAGCTAAATATGCGAGAAGGCAAGCATAGGGCTACATAGCTTTCTATTATGCTTAAATTTGGTTGATTAATAATATATTCATGTCGGATTACATTTTATAAGGTTTCTACGAAGAGGAAATACACTAATAAACTTGAGAGTTATTTCGTTATTAACCCTCCGGTGATAACCTGGTTTGTTCAGAATATTGATTGCATAAATCAAAAATAAATCATGCTAAACACATTAGCATTCCTGTTTACAATAATACTCATGTTTCTCTAATTCTATATTTTAAAACATCAAATTGACACTGGCAATAAAAACAACCATAAACAGGTTACTGCGACTTGTTGGAGGACGCAAATTAAAATCTGAATGACCAAACTACCGCCCTAGCAACACTGGAGGGAATTATGATTGCTAAGGTCACCACCGGTCACAGTATAACACTTCCCTTAGGAACTCCCACTTTTTTTAATACTCACCAGGGAAGCGAGAACTAACCACCATGCTAAAAGTTTCTCAATTACAAGATGCGTCCCACCCGTGGATGGCACTTCGGCAATAAATCTATATTACTTCCGTTTATTGTGTACTTAAACTTTCTTAATGGAAAGAAGTTCCATGACATTAAAAATGCTAATACCCTGGTCAAACCTTTGTTACACAAGGTACAATTTGTTACAAGTACATGGTGTCTGAAACGATAATTTCATTCCCTCATTTCATAAGCAAACTCTGCTTATGAATATCAATAATAAAGATGTTTTTCCTCATTTTTCAAGATGAAAAACTTATCTTAATAACAAATTGAATACGGATCACGAGATTTCTCGATTTTAGCAGGCCGAACGTAGTGGCAGGGTAACGAAATATCTCGTTTCATGTTTTTCCGTTAAATAGATGCATAACCAACCAGAGGCAAATATTTAATTCATTAAGAAATTTGCGAGACATACGCCTGGGACAAGAACGTTTTTGGTCAAACTTGTATCTTCTAAAATCATCATAACTTTATTTATGAAACAATACCAGGAGAAACACACAACACGAAAAGAACTTGTTGGCGATCCGTAACAGAAGGGACGAGAAACACGGGAAAACTCACGAGTGGTTTTTACTCTCTTAATACAGCAAATTGCTGCAAATACTGCCGAACTAAATTTCATAATGGAATATGCTATACCAAATATAACACTCTAAAATATTATTCATTCCATGAAATAGCCGGCGTTCTGCCTCAGAGGCAGCGCGCCTTCCTCGTGATCTGGGTTTTCCGGTTTCGAGTCCAGGTTAGGGCATGGTTGTTCTTCTGTGTTCTATCTGTGAGGGGGTGTGAATGTGCCCCCCTGGGGAAAAAAGTTTTGTGCATGCGAGTAGTGTGTATGTGTGTCTTTCTCATATGAGCTAGAAGTCAGACTTTTGCTCTCGGGTGTCCAGAGGTTCATACCCTCAGAATCTACTGCTCCCCCTCTTTCTGCTGTAAAAGAGGATACGTCTTCATCGTCATTCTGTGAAATATTTAAAATGGAAAAAAAAATCCTATAAAATAATTACATGTATAAAATAGTAGTATTTAAGAATACTTTATACAGATATAATGTCAACTCAAATTTAAAAAATGTATATATGAATCCTATTTACTAGCTAAACATGGTTCTAGAGCGTCCCAAAATGTGCAAGCCCTGGGAGCACGTTGAAAGCGCTGAGCACCGTACGCAACGTGTTTGTGCAAATGACGAAAAAAGTCTAAATTTCCTTTCAACAATGAAAAAAAGTTGAAAATTATATAAAATATTTAAAAAATAGTATGGTTAAGTTAATGCCCTCGTATTAAGTTATCGGCGAAAAAGAAATGTCTTAGAATTGCGCAAGTGCCTTTAAAAGAAAATATTTTCAAAAGTTAACAAAGTAAATAAAAGTTTAACGTTTAGCTAAAATTACAATTAACAGTTTTAAAAAATAACTTCGAAGCGAACATTCTAATCCTCCAAAGAATATTTGTTCAATTTAGTTTGTTCTAGGCCCAATTGTTTTACCTTTAGGCACCAACGAACAAATTTAAACTCATTACTCGTAAAGATTTAGAACAAAGCATATCGTCCCAAGGAAGCAAAAATAGAAGTTTCTTTAAGGAACAAAGCAGTTGGGCAAAACTTCAGAAACTGTTTCCTCCTTACTTAGAATAAAGAACGACACTTTTCAAAGAAATTGGTGAAACTACCATGTTGGGAAAATAAGAATAAAAACTTAAATTCTGTTTAAAATATTTTTTATATTTGTTTTATGAGAGGCATGCCACTGTTTACTGCAATTCAGAGACTTAAAGGGAATCTTTAATAATAAAGAAGTGCTCGTGGGTGTTCAAGAATTATTGTAGATAGAGTGGGATGTAAATATTTTGTATACAAAATCCTAAAAAATTGTGGAAACTAGGAAGTAAAAAATCTTCTTCAAGTTACGAATCCTCGATGAAAGAAAAAAAACCGATTCTTTTTCTGTATCTTTATAAATGTTGATATATGTGTTTATCGGCAGGTTTTTAAATCCAGCGTTTTAAGAAGATGGCACTTACCATGAAGTACCCATCGAAACAGCATGTTGTTCTCAAATTGAAGTCTATCAATATATAGTATATTTTTTATTTAGTATTGTACAAATAAAGTAGATTAAAATGAGAGAAAAAATTTAATGTATGAAATTCGAAGCTCACATTGAACAAGAGGATGAGAAATCACTGGATATATTAATGTGTCATCATCTTCCGGTTTATAATACAGTGATTTTGGAGTTGACAGGTTGAGACCATAATACTGCTTTTAAATGACTGAAATTGAGATTTTAAATCGTACACTGGATGTTTAGAAGTAGAATTATTGAATGCAGATTTCCAAGAAAATAATGTAAGTTTTTGAGGTAATAAACGTGAAGAAATATTTCTAATTAGAATATATTTTACATCTTATTTATGAACACATACTAGCGTTTTTTTTAATTAAAAATACAGGGGTCATTTTTACATCTGAAAATTCATGTAACGATGTTTCCAATATATAGTATATTTCATACCCAAATTATTTTATGTTTAAACAGCAAATTGTACAACTAAATATCTACAGTAAATCTATCAAAACTGTTAACTTGTACCAACCTGATTTTTAGATGCCTATTAAATTCTTAAATAGAAGACATGCTTATAGTTCTAATTCGGAAAATGCTATAGATGATGTAAAAAGTTATATTTTGGGTTGATCAAATTAATAAAGATACTGCTGAAAAATTACATTGCCAAAAATTTTAAGCAGTCCCCTGGTCCTGTTTGGCATTGTCAAGATTAGTTCCCCATCCTAATCCCAGACGTCAGCTCTTGAAAGTTATACAGAAAAAAAATTCCATGTTTGCCTGGTAGTCAAGAAAAATACTGTCGATACTGCTACGTTCAGTGGTGATGGGTGGTCGGCTGTATACAAGAATTCAAGAAAAGAGGAGGTTCATGTGAAGTGTGAGCTATCGGGAGCTCGCGATGGAAAGCAATGCAAATTTATTTTAACCCTTTGCAGTCAGAAAAATAATTAGATGCAAACTTATTCACCTAATAGAAAGATTTGTTTATTGCTATAAAAAAACATACATAATTCTTTTAAGTCTAATTTTTTTTGAAAAATTAATCTACATCTCTTAACCATTATGTAGTCGTTTTTAACAATTAAATTTGAAGAATAAATAAATATAATGTCAAGATGATGCACAGTTTTGAATGTTGATTCGTAATCGATATCGGAGATCCAAAGGTTAAAAATCACTCGAAAACGCAGTCGGTTTCTTGCGAAATTAGAAGTTTATCAAGAAAATAATTTTTATTGTCCTGAAGAAATATCCGTAACAGTGATATGGAATTGATTACTGGAAATTGTATATAAATAAGGTGTGACTCAATGCGAATAAATGAATGACTAGTCAAGAAGGCGGTTTCCCAACTTTTCCTGAGTAGAATTTTCTATTTTTGAAAACAGGAGCTCTCATAAAATTGTGAAATACTTTGTTAGGTAACTGTCCGTTATATACGACAGAAATAATAATTATTGACACTAACATCTTCAGCAAAAAAAAAAGACAAATCTGACTAAAACATCTTCAAATCAAAATTTCTATATTTAAAGCCAATTAAGGGCCATCGTGAATTGATTCGCATATTTGCCTCTATGGTCTAAAATATTTTAGACTAATCAATGTCACTTCGAGGAAAAAAAGAGTCCTGTATCCAGGCGATAATTCAGTTTCACCGAGATCAAAATTCCAAAAAGTTGCCAAATAAAGAATATAAAAACATGAATCTATAATCCTTTAAAAACTCAATACTAAACTGCATTCGTTTTGTTAAATCCTACTATTAGCTCACAAACTATATATTTCTTGTTCAAATTTTCAAAAGTTAGTAAAATGCTTTTTACTTATTTTCTCAATTTCAAATACATTTTTTACACTTGTAGTGGATGGCACTTGATGTTAATATAGGTTTTGACGTGAATACGTTTTTAAATTTCCTACAATACGGGGGCAATCCAAAAAGAAAAATCTAGTGATAACAAAATCGAGAGATACAGTTTGGCGTTGTACTTTCGAATCTATCCTCTACATCCAAAATTAAATTATACCACTGGATAGCTAAAGGATCAAAGATTTCATTACGACAAACTAGAGTAGTAGCGCATTGGGCGCGGTGGAGGGAGCATCGCCGCCATTTTGAGGTTATTTTGCTGCGTATCGAGATTTGCAATTAGTATAACTTTTGACTCGGAGAAGCTACGATGTTCGTTTAAGTTTTTACTGTCAGCTGCAGTTAAAATCTATCGATTGTATATAAAACATTAGTTTAGAATAGTGACAGTGAATATAATAAGGTGTTAGAATAAAAAAAATATTATCAAAAATATATAAGGTCGGCCTATACGAGTCGAAAAGCCAAAGCCAAAAACAGAATGTATACGGTTGCAAAGGGCTTCTCAAAAACAATTGAATGGTAATAATAAAACCTAACATTATATCCGATTACGAACCTGATCTTACTACACCAGTTATGATTGTAGGAGACTTTAATGCTGATGTCTCACAAAACCGCTCATTGCCCGACTTCATGCTCAGAGAGTTCAATCTGTCTTATATTGAAATTTCTCCAACAACTTTAGGTAATGCCTGTATTGATTTAACGTTTACCGGAAATCTCGATGCATCTTGTATGCCATTTGTGTCTTACTTTTCGTATCGCAGACCTATAATTAATAAAGTTGTATTGTAACACAATAATTATTTGTTTCCTTGCTTTTATCCTAAATACATAAATAAAAATAGTTTATTTAAAATGTATAACCCGTTACATAAACGTATTCACGTACAACACACGTCCATGTCCATGACACAGACACACTATACCTTTTTTAATATTATTCATTGATAAAATTTAATTAATTTTTAATACTTTTTAAATAGAGTTTTAGCAGATTGCAGTGAAAATTGAAAACAACAGACAGTAGCTCAATCGGTAAAATGCAAGGATTTCATTATTTTTCCCGTCAAGGAGAAGAACGCACAAGTTCAGTTCTTGCGAAAATCAATTTCTTCATGAAGTATTCATATTAATTATAATTATTTAATAAAAAGTAACTAAAATGAAAATTTTCTTTCTAAGTAAGAATCGGCTTTTAAAATTTTTTGGATTACTTCTTTTAATTAAATAAAAGTTATTAAATGTAATCAAGTCGGAAATTCCATTATGAACGCATATTTATCGACCGCTAATAATTCCTAGAAACAAATCCTGCATACCTTTTATAAAAATTCAATCCAATACATTGAAGGAAATTCTTCGATGAAATAATCTGAGCAGATTAACTTCGTTTCCTTCTTGAGAAAATCTATACATAATTCATCAAAGGCAGAACCGAAAAGTTTTTCTGCCTTTGAACGGTCATACTGTATTACAAAAGCCATTCTTAATCGCTAACTATATATTTCATTTCAATTTATTGATGCAAATTACTAAATCATCGGCTTAAAGCTATCAATAATAAGAAGTTAGAATGCTATTAAAACTTCACACGATTTATCAAAGAATGATATTTTTGACAATAATTCCGAAAGCATCGTGGCGTTTCGTTCTTCAGATTAATTGGATCATTAATAACACGCCTGATTAATTTTATCAAAAGGGTTATTTGAATGCCAATTTGAGTTTATCATCGAAAGGCTTAGTTTACTGATTAACACCCCTTCAAATGAAATGACGTCAGAACTATGACGAACTAAACTGTATTGAATCCTGTCCCGCTTTTATTACTTATATTAACATCATACATCGCTTATTGCTTACCGTTAGAATGTCTTGATATATATCGTGGAAAAATTGTTGTTGGTCAGTGGGAATGCATTCTTAAAAAATCAATGTAGATATTGGTTGGGTCAATATACATTTTTGATGATGGAGATAACATTTTATGAAATGAATACCATAGTGGATAGTGCAGACTATGGATATCCAGGTGATTGGAGGGATTCTGAAGAATCAAAATAAATAAGCAAATATTTACGCCATATTGATAATGAAATCATGATAGTGAAATATCACAAAGAAGACGAAAATGCGCTTAGCAACTAATAAGTTATTTTAATGACCGATCTAGAGTCATAGATGTATCATCAGAAAAATGGATAGAAAACGGACGGCACAGAGTTAGTGCGTCTTCCTCGCGATCTGGGCATCCCGGGCTTGAGCCCCTGTTAAGGCATGGTTGTTCTGTGTACTATCTGCAAGATGCGTGAATGTGCCCCCCCCTGTAAAAAAGGGTTGTGCAAGCGAGTGTGTGTATTTTCATATGAGTAAGAAATCAGACCTGCTCTAGGGTGCTCAGGGGGGTCCATACCCTCCGAAGCTAATGCACCTCTCTTTCCATTATAAAGTGGACAGGAGATCATCATCATCAATGGAAATAAAGAAAGTAATATTGTACCTGAACCAAAGAAATTTACAAGAGGACCTGGTGTAAACGATCTTTGAATCGAAGATTGTATGATTATGCCGGTTAAATCGAGACTAAAATCCCTACGAATTGGGATATTCAGTCATTTTGTTGATTTTTTAACATAACTGAAACTACAAGTTCTGCCATTATTCATCAACTAAAACTGGTGTTGGGATAAAAAAAAGTGCTAATCTGAAGCCAGAAGTTTTTTTACGAAATGTTGAATATGAACTTTAGAATTGCAATTATAACATATCAATAATTTTAATTAGTATTATGCTATTATAAAATGAAGCATTTTTCAAATAAGAATTGAATGCCATTTGTGCACAACTCTTCATTATTAATTCTTAGTGAAAGAAATTAATCTCAAAATATAAATAAAAATCTTTTCAGCTATGCATATGTTCATGTTCCTAGATCTCTTAAATAGCCTGAATTCAACCAAATTTTGCATACTTATTATATATAAACGAGAAAAAATACTGCTGATATGAAGGAAATATTTAATCAACGAATGGTATAATTTCAGTCGTTTTTTTTAATTTGCTATTTTATTTTAACGTAAAAAATTGTCAAAACTCACTTCTCTTGAAATAGTCATTAAACAGATTTAAAATTCAGCTTGATTGCTCAAACGTAGACAGTATTCCTTATATTTCCTGCATTTGGGAACAAGATTTTTATTCCTGATTTAAGTAGAAAGATATCGATGTTTTCCAAAGACCGGCTGGTTCAACTCGTATTCTAATTTTAATGAAAAGCAGACGATAAAGATTCTAGACTATACAAAGGTCTTGAATGATATAACATTTCATACTTAAATAGATTTATGTTACTATATTATATATGAACCGATTTTAATCCCCAATAATTCCGCATATATCAATTCATAGTTATTAAAATTTGCATTTCCAATAGCGAATCCGACGGTTTAGTTTTAGTTGAAGAATAATTACAGAACTTGTAGTTTCACTTATGTTAAAAAATCAACAAAATGACTGAATATCCCAATTCGTAGGGATTTTAGTCTCGATTTAACCGGCATAATCATACAATCTTCGATACAAAGAGTCATAATTAAAAAAAAAATCTGTTGGACTAGAGAGCCCCCTATTGGGTTGGCAAGAAGGTAATAACGGTTTGCACCAGTAGTTACAGTTATGTTTTTTTCGTTATTCTTTTGTAAATGTTAGAAATTTTTTTTTCTTCTAAGATTTGATAGTCGATACCTTTAAGTCACTATAGAAATTTATTTCGTGTAATTTTGTTTACAACTGCAATTTACGGTCAATTATGACATGGAGTGAAAATATAAGTATTTTCGACACATTTTTATTTTCATAAAGGCAAGAAAGCGGCTAAGGCTTATGAAGATATATGTGAAGTTTATGGTGTTGATCGTTTAACAGAACGCACTTGTCAGAATTGGTTTTAAAAATATCGTTCTAGAGATTTTTCACTAAAAGACGACCAACGTTCTGGTCGACCTTCTAAAGCTGATAATGACATAATGAAAGTGATTATCGAATCGTCATATAATTGCGCAAGAGATTGAAAAAACAGTTACGTGTATCACACACCACAATTGAAAAACATATAAGATGTCTTGGACTTGTTAAGAACGATATTTGGGTTCCGCACGAATTAAAAAAATTCACCTAACACAAAGAATCAATATTTGTGATACGCATTTAAAATGTAATGCAATCAGCCCCTTTTTGAAACGAATTATCACTGGTGATAAATAATTGAAAAAGGGATCGGTCTACAATAACTTTAATCGAAAAAGATCATGGTCCAGGCATGATGAATCAGCACAAACCATATCAAAAGCTGAGATGCACAAAAAAATGATCATGCTGTCAATCTGGTGAGATTACAAAGGTGTTGGGTATTTTTAGCTGCTTCCAAAAAGCCGAAATATCCATTCTGATGTTTACTGCCAACAACTTGTTAAATTGGAGGATGCAATCACAGAGAAAAGGCCAGAATTGGCATATCGCAAAGAATGCGAGACCTCACACATCTTTAGTAGCACGTGCGAAACTATTAGAGCTTGATTAGGAAATGATGTCGCATCCCCTATATAACCCCGACCTTGCACCATCAAACTATTTATTCCGAAGTTTACAAAACTTCTTAAATGGTAAAAATTTCAGTAATAACGATGACCTCAAATTACACTCAGTTGAGTTTTTGCTATTAAGATAACAATAGATGGCATCCAAAAAAACTCTTTTACAGAGAGAACTTTCAGAAGCAATGGATCCGCATTTGTATTTCTATTGAAGATCAACCGGCCAGCCCGAACAAAGCGAACCACTTCCTGCAAAATCATATCTCTCTCTACCAGTTTCGAATAAAGCTCAAAGGCAGAATTTCAAATCTGCAGATTGTAATTCTCTAAATATACCTCAAGCCATTTCGTAGCAGGTTATCGATGCATAATGAACCACCTGACCACCTGACCAATAACTGAATGAACCACCTGACCACCTGACCAATAACTGAATGAACCACCTTTCTCGATCAGTTGGTTCATTCACATGTCCATTCTATCAACGTTCTGAAAATAAATGTAAGTTAAAGATAAACAAGAGTAGAAATAGCGGTCCGTTAAATATTTATCAGCCATCCTAACATAATGCACAGCCCGCATAAATCATTTAAAAGAGACATTCTACACAAAATAATAATGACATTTTCTACTGTTTATGTATAAAAAAACATTGTGTGAAAATTTCAGCCATATTATCGCATGACTTACGCAGCACCTCCTCAAACATTCATTTTTTGCAACCTTCCCACATATTAATCCCTGATCTATTCAGCGAATATTTTTTAACAAATTACTGCAAACAACTTACAACACACCAAACCCACAAAAGCAAGCAAAAATAATCTGAAACGAGTCTAAAACTATTCAAGTTGTACAAAGGAATTCAGGAGGTTCTCGTAGCCTAACTTAAAAGCTAATGGCGACTTAAGTGTTCACACTAAGTAATTTCGCATCCCTCCTCTGAAACAAATGCATTTAGCAGTTCCGAGAATTTGAACTCGAAAACTTCGTGAAATACAATTACCTTTCCCGCTGTCCTTTCCCCGAAATTCATTTCGGTTCTTCACTTTAAACCGATTTTGATGCCGTTCATAATGGATGTGAACGCATTCAGGCAGAAGAGGATATCAGAATTTAAATGAACATCTAATATTCTGTTCGTACGCTCAGAATAGTATCTGCCAGTATTTCAAGCATTCGAGTCCAGTGCCAACGTTTCTACATCGGTATGTATTCGTTGATTATAAACCTACAAACTGAAGTGGATGAATTCTTTTATTTATTAATCTCTTCAAATATCTCGTTGAGATAGGTCAGATGAATGAAATATTTTTATTCCTCTAAAACTGAGATAATTAATCAGTAGCATATTTGTATCACATTTGTTCGTCCTAAAATTTATTTGCAATTGAATAGCCTATGTAAAAAATATGAAATAAATATTTAAAACGCTGGAAACTTAACCCCTTTGCACTCCGAAAAATAATTAGGTGCAAAATTATTCACTTAATATAAAGATTCACTTAAAATATACATATTTCTGTTAAGTCGAATTTCTTAGAAAAATTAATCTACATCTCTTAACCATGTAGGTTAAGATAACGTTGTACTTATGTAGGCGTTTTTAATAATTAAATGTGAAAAATAAATAAATAAAACGTCAAAATCATGCACAATCTTGAATGATGAGTCAGAGGCACCATTCAAGCGCAATGGGTTGAGTTAATTACATATATATGATTGATATCTATATATAGAAAGAATTTTGATTCTCTTTATTAACTGAATACAATCTATTTACTACCAATTCTTTATTCAAAATTCAAAAAGTGTCTAAACTTTTGAATTCGGATAGAATATGTTCGATATCTCAGTTTTATATTTCGATATACTCACAGAAAATACTAAAGAAAACTGATCAAGATTTAGTAATTTAGTAAATTAACTTCTGAAGTGCTCTGCGTAACATTTATTTTTAAAAAAACCTAGAAAGAATAGTCTTTTCTAAACTTTCGTGCATATTCTTTAAATAATGTGCTATTCCTCACCCTCTTGCCTCCGAATAAAATTATAGACCTTAGGCAAGACTGTAAGCGCCTATGAGTGCTCAAATTTTTATTTTCATACGACACTAGCGTGAGTCCTGTGTACCTTTGTATTAATTTCATGCCATAGAAGAACTATAGTTACGGAAGGCGCCAATTAATGAACGATCTTTGGCGATTGATACACAAGTACCAGATAAACGATTAATTATACTACAAGCCTTTTATTTCAACTAATTAAAATCAAAATTTAATTTAGAACTAAAATTTCTATTTCAAGACTACTTGCCAATTATTTTTAGTCATATTTTACAGACATCGCATATACAGCAAACAAAAATGCAGAAAGATAAATGTTTAATTATTTAACAAATTTAATTTAACTTGTTATAAAAGTTCAAACTGCAGATATTGCAACTGTAAGCCAAATTTCTGTGACTTTGGATTGTAACCTAATTATGGGGAATCTTAGATATGGATATGAGAGTTTGTTTTCGAGGTGGTTCCTTCTAGCTGTTCTCGTGGTTATAATGAAGCTGTGGGGATGGGAAACTCCTACCAAGGGCAGAAATATCCTGTTGGTCATAACCGTAGCTGGTTATGGCCTTTAAGACTAAACCATAGTGCTAGCCAATGATAGTGCGGCATACAGGTCATTTATTTATTCCGTATGGTTCGAAGCATGGTGGGAAACGCTAGTTTACAGATTAAGTCAATTCAGTATTAGTATCCCGTTACTTAAGATAAAAATAAATTAATTTATTGCAAGTACATAAATGCAAAAGTACAGATAAGAAATCAAACCCTAGACGAACTTGTTTCAAAATTTATAAACCTTGTGTTTTAAATTCATAATGTTCAATTTTTATCTTTCTACATCTTTACGTTTTACAGTGATCATGTTGACTAGCACTTAGACTTCATCTGAAGGAATTTCGTTCAAAACGCGATTGAAATTTATAAATTGAGTGTTAATTCCATGAACCAAATTTAATCCGTCTGGTTCAAAATGTTTCGAGTTCTCATGTTTATAGATAGACATCATTCCAAAAATGCGTTTATCAAGTTCAAAGTGGTCTAAAGTGTGGGAATTCATTAAAATCTAGAGTTCGAATTTTTTGGCAGTCAATCCTTTCATATAATCTTTCATATTTCTTCCGAGTCATCTGGACGTCCCGTGTTCGAGTCCCGGTAAGAGCATGGTTGTTCTTCTGTGTACTATCTGTGAGATATATGAATGTATCCCCCCTCCTGGAAAAAGGGGCTGTGCAAGTGAATGTGATGAGTGTGTAGCTAGAGTCGTACTCTAGGCACTAATTGGCGCCACTTGAACAAGAGACGCATCCTCTGCTTAAAATCGCTGACAGCGTCAACGAGCTTGTCCATGGCAAGTGTCATTAGTAACAACAACAATTCTTTATGGATAGGTGGGTTAAAAATTACCCCACATTTTTGCTTTTTTTTTTTTGCTTGGTGGGATATATTTTAACCCACTTAAAAACTTGAGAGCATTCATAGACATACTGTTCGATATTTAAAGTTTTTCTTTCAGCTGATAATACTATAAACCAACGATGAATTAGTGAAAAAAATTAATGAAAATTAAATTGCATCAATAAATTGTGTGTGTTCCCGTGTTGAAGGTTTAGCGCATAGACTTTTTGTCGTTAATAAGGATATAATTATGAGTGAATAAGTTCTGTTATAACCAACAATACTTTGTTTATAACCGTTTTTTTAATGTTTATATTAATTTTGAAGTTTTGAAGAGGTGAAATTATCTGCCCTGCCCTGTGAAAAGAGTCCTTAAGAAAATATAAAAGTTACTAATACCACAAATACGAACATATTAAATTTATATTCGTGGTGACTTGACAGAAAAAATATTTAAAAGAACTGTCACAATTTGTGTATAATAAATAATTTAAACAAGGAATATTGTTTATTAATAAAGAAGGTGTTCGCAATATTCAAAGAGTGGCGTCTTTCTTATATAAACACCGAAAGATTAACCGCCAAATAAAAGTCATTTATCTCCCCAAAAAATACAAAAATCAAATTAGAAATTTTTATCAAAGGAAAGAGTTTTGCGTGCTTTATTTGAATCATCCACAAATTCATCAATCGATCGATTAGTATGTGTCTTTGAAAACAGAAATACGATAAAAATAAATCATTTTTGCCCGTCGATTACAAAACTATAGTTGACAATATATGCAAAAATTATGTATTTTTTATAATAAAATAATACACAGTTACGTTACAAACAACAAGTGTAAGCCAAATTTTATTTATTTATTTATTTATTATTATAGTCTCACGTGATACTCCTCAGATATGGAAAAGAGAGGCTCGGGATTGTTTGCTCTTATCGGCCCGATGAGAATAGCATAGTTGTGAAGTCGGCTATTTCTCGCGAATAACGTGAATATAATTCCTAATGGATGGATTATATCGTGACTGGTGATAACTCTTCTAAATAGGATATCGAAATAGAAGCAGAAATCGTTGATTTTTTAAGAAAGTATAGTTTAACTTTTAGCAAAAATTTAGTGTATGTTGAAAACGGACTACTTTCTGTTTTTATTTCTAGAGCAGACTTTATCCACCACAGAACGTGGAACCCAAACTAAAAATTGAATAACTGTAAAATGTGCTAACGTTAATACGCAATACTCTCTCTCTTCCTCTCTCTCGCAATACTCTCTCTTCCTCTGGCTATATGTTTTAGCAAAGTGCTTATTGTTCGTTTTTTGTGTGTTAATACATATTTCTTAAAAGAACACCGCTCAGCGTCTTTCTATGTGGTCGATTATACTAATTGATTTTATTTGAAGCTGGATATCAAAGAATTGAACAGGCACCCCACAGGGAGAAAGGTTGGAACTTTCGATTCAGTTATTTGTATCCAATTTTATGTACGTATGTTTTGAAAATTAGAATAAATTTCTGAGCAAATTTATGATCATTGTTTATCTAGCACTGAATGGGACTGGATTGGATTAAATGTCATCATTTGCACTTCATTCATATTTAAGAAAAATTATTTCTGAAACTAGAAAAATACGTGAACTTTAAACTCGAAAGTACGCCAGTGGAGTAGTACTTAAGAATTTTGAACCGATGCTCGAATTTGTGCTACACGACATAAATATGAATAAACTGCAGGGGATGTTCATATTTCGCATTTCGGCACGTAAGAGAACTGCATGGATTTCTTATAAACCGCAGGAATACCGATGAGATTGACAGCGTTGGAAATATTCCAGTTTTTTGGGTTCGAGGGTTGGCAGCATACTTAAATAGGCCTTCTCGGTTGCCTGCATTCGAAAGCACCTTTCCCTCGCTCCTAAAATCCAATCACATTCGAAAAAAATTCAGTAACAGGAGCCGTTTTTGAAAAGTTTTTCTGGAAAATGTCCAACAATTCGCCTTTCTAAATATTAAAAATGAAAATAAATGAAAATAAAAAAATGTGGCGAAAAGTAACGATGTGTGACGTGCAAAAAAAAGTAATTATGCTTTCTTTTCCCAAGTTAGATTTCCTAAACACCTGCACATTAGTTTGGGCGAAAATGAGTTATTGGGATGGCAATGTGGGGAAAAAATCATTAATTTCGTCTTTTCCTGTAAAATCCATGAGCGGGGTATTGAATTAGGTCATAGAAATATTCAAATGGCGCGTTTGGCTGGAATTTGAATCACAAGGCGAACAATTCGACGCCTTCCGTCGCATCCACTCACTTTTTGTCGCCAAAAAAAGTTCCCGGAGACTCGCATTAGCATGATAAAGAAGGCGGTGAGACAATGAATATTTTCGCGCTTCATTATCATCTTTATGAAAATCAATGCACGAAAAAGGAAGTGACGGCGAGTTAATGTGACTGTATGAATTTTGATGTCGCATGAATTTGCTCAAGATGCATTAGTACTTCTCTAGATGTCACAAAAGATGGAGTTTCATAATGCGAATAGGAAATGTATAATGGCCAAAACTTTGGCTCACGCGCTTAATTTGTCTCGGAAGGTCAATAATCCATTCGCATTCAATAACCGGTGCGCCCAACTTGTACACCGAACTACAAATAGTCCATGTTTAAATGTGTAACTAATGTAAAAAACGGTTTAAAATAGAGTAAAGAGTTACTAATTTTTCAAAAAGGACAACCCATCCAAGCATTGAATTAATTCGTAGTTAGTGTGTTAAGAAAAGCGCCATTGTTTTCCCAAAAGCAACTATGCACTGGATTCCTAACCAAAAAATCATTAATTTGTTATTCCCTAATAACACTTGATTCTATTCATACTGCAAATACTAAAAAAATATTCTGTGATATCTTTAAAAAATTATTCATGCATAAAAAAAGGCATTTTTATGTACATTGCGATTTTTTAAGAAGATTTCTTTAACCCTTTCGCTGCGGAACGCCTAAAAATTAATTACTCACTTCGCAGCCGGGGCGCTAGTAGATTGTCTGTACGGACGACCCAGTACGCGAGAAGCTCCTAAGAGGGAGTGTGGAACCGATTTTGCTGGTCTTTTCCTTGGGGAGGCTAGTTGAAACGGCAGCCCAACAATAATAGCAATAATGAGGATAATAATAACAATTTTAGTAATTCTTAATAGTCTTAAATAATATAAACAATCTTTAATAATATTTCTATGTATGATAAATTTAAAGCAGGGTTCAATACATAATCCAACGTTACACTCTTTGCCTTCATATCGTGTTTCGATTCACCTCTTGTGTTTGCTGCAAACCACACATTTCCGCCGACCGTTTTGTCGGATTCCTGTTTAATGACGATGAATCTACAAATATTAATACCAAAATGTAAAACAAATGTACGGCGCCAGAAGGCGCTGTTCTCTTTACGGAAGCATCCATAGTAGAGCGCCAAAAAGCGCTGTTCGCAGCGAAAGGGTTCAAAAAGATTTTATTTTCAATTTCATATGTTAATATTATTTGATGTTTAAAAAAAGAGTTAGCATGTATCGTTTTTTTTTCCTTCATATGGCAATTGCCATTCCGGCCAGTTGTAACGTCAACCGTATTACCACACATAATTAAGTGCCTACGGACCGTCAGATGAGGATCCTCTTCATCGGCAGTAATTATGTCTAGTCATTTGTTGTATCCAGATAAAGGAGTACAGATTTGTTTGGTTGTTTCAGGAGATCCATCGTATCTTCAAAGCAGAAGAAAGTTAAAAGAATCAGAAGCTGAACTTTTTCCCCATTATGAAAGGACTTCACAAATAATCGTGAAACAATTAATCACCAGCAACCGTTCTCATTAAGTGTCGAAGTAAGTTGCACTTCAGGCGGTTTAGAGTTGAAATGAATATAATTAGCATGTATTCAGAAAATTTCAAATACAAAGATGGATTCTTAATGGACATTCCCTCAATAGACTGACCAGGGATGAAGCAGTGCTGAGAAGCTATTGGGTGATAAAGAGCTGAATGCCAATGAGAAATTTAGGAACGGAGATCTGGTAGGAAAAAATCGTCGTTTTTTAAAGAAAGGAGAGAAGGGAAGGGAAGCACTGAGAGACGTCAAAGGATTCGGAGAACCATCGGTGTTTGAAGAAACTGTTCCTGGTTTAATGAGAAGCTTCGTGTGATTCGGGTTTCTGTGTTAAGATCCACCCAATAAAGGTCGGCGAGTTTCTGGAGCTGTCCCTAGAGTAGCCAGTAACTACCGAACTAAACTGCTGTTAACGGGTTTTTTTTATATTTGTCCTCCTTTTTGAAAGAGGATATGTCATGATGAAATTGTGTGAATTTGCAAATAATATTAAGTTAGATAAGAAAAAGTGATTTCTGTATTATATATATATAAGGCTGTAAATAAAAGATTTATTTTATCACGCTACCTTCTTATTTGATTGTTCTAGATCAAGACATTACAAACATATCCGATTTATTATTGTATACAAATGTATATTTTAAAGGCCAAGGTTGGGTAGTAAGTTCTATTTATTCCGCTCTTTTACTTTTGCAATTTGTGTGCCGAGATGCACAAACTTGTGAATGACTGTATAAAAACTGGTAAAAATCTATAAATATGATTTAAAAACCATCTAACGAATTTCATCAGTCAACTAAAAATGTGTTCGATTTATCGTATTCACTTATAAACAAAATTTCCTTTAAAGATTCGTCCGTTCCAGAGATTGAATAGCCTAATTGGTAAGGCGTTGGATTCGCATCACTTGAGCTGCACGTTCGAACCCGCCAGCCGAAAACTCCCTGTGGGGGGGGGGGGGTCCCGCACGTTAAATCTGTTTTGGTTACAAAGTTATCCATGTCGAGAGTAATACCACTAATGGTGCTGGGTCAGAAGTGATCGTTCTCTGTTTCAAATCTAAATTATGATCTGTGGATGAATGAATTTAGTGAAATGCATAAATGAACTCCACCCCGTAAAAAGGGTTTTTGACGTATGTGAGTTAGAAATCAGAATTATGCCCTCGGGTGCTCAGGGATCCATACATTCAGAAGTGACTGCTACCCTTCTTCCGTTGTAAAGCGGAATACGAAAACAAAAACCTATTAAAATTTTGAAAAATGCCGAAATTTGTAAAAATTTGGAACTAAATTTTTTTTCATGGACAATTTTTTATTTTTTGGAGTCACAATTCTTACACTAATTCTAGAAATCAAGTCTTATCAAATGTTCGCTGCTCCGAATTTCGATCATTTTTATTTATTAACTAGAACACAATTCAAATATCGCTTATAAATAGTATTTCTTAAATCCTTCTCTAATATTTTAAATTATTTTTAAACAATCTTTCCGTTCTTAACAGGTCAGGAAGTCGCATTACCCTTTGAACTGGACTGCCCCTCTACGAACTCGGCTAAATTTTCAAACTCCCCCACAACACATTTATCCGCAATTTAAATTCGATGAAAACTCCTCTTATCTTATTTACAGGGTTAGTATATAAGGGGCAATAATTGGTCTTTGTTAAATTAACGTCTTGTTTTAAAGCAGCACTATGGTTATTTTGGGATGTATCTCGTAATTTTGAACCGTGGTCCGATGACGAGGCCTGAGAGGGCACCTTCCCCTTTACACCACACCACACCACACCACACATCAGTGGGAGGGCGGTGTGATGCCATTACACGACGGTACGGCGGAATCGGGTGTCGAACTTGAAATCCTCTGGCTCACGAGCCGAGATCATGCTGCCGGAGCGGTCCCGAGGTTATTATTCGAGAAAATGTTCTGAAATTCTCCATGTACCATGTCACGGTACTGCAATAACCGGACTGCCAAAAGACTATCTAAATATGATTACATTTCTCTGTTTTGTGTATCTTTGTTGCATCGTTTCTTAAGCAGCCTTCTCTTTAACACACCAAGTACCCTGTCAGTCACCGATAAGGGACACTGAATTTTTCATTTGGACTTCATACTCATTGACTAATAATACAATCTCATTTCGTACCTAGCAAATCACCGGTGATTATATTTCTCATTCCGACCACATCAATCACTGTCAGAATGACAATATAATTCCCATTCAGATTACATATATCACTCCTTAAAGACGATATACATTTTTTAAAAAATATATTCTCATAGAAAGTTTTAATTTCAAAATCAAAATAATGCAACTAAATTCAAGAATTCTTATGGTCAATCCGGGGTACTTTTTGGTTAACCAGGCGCAAACGAAAGGTCGCCAAGTCATTTAGATTGTGTTTTAAAACATCGTCAAGACCTGCGCGAACTTGCACACAAATGTAATGCTACTGCGGGGGGTTCTTTGCGGCGTATATTTTGAGAGAAAAGGGCAGATTTAAATTATTTGGCGGCTTTTTACTTGAGCCCGACTAACCGGAAAGTACCGAGTTTGGGTTATTTACATATAAAAAAAAATCGGATTACGTAAACTAAACGAAAAGAACGCCAATTGAGGATCAGCGTTTACTGTATTAATCAGTCGAGTTAAATTTTTTTTTAAATAAAATATTAATAAGTTGGCACCTTTTAGGTAAATTGCTTTGTACACAATGTAAAAATTATTCACAATATTCTTCAAGCTTCAGAATTACCCAATTTGGCGAGCTGTTATATCTTAAATTGTAATTGCTCATTAACAAATGTTTTTTATTATACTTCATTAAAAATCAATCTAAATATTCATGATTATACTCAAATTTGGGATCATATTACACAAAATTTATTTTTTCTCTATTTTTAAAACTAATTTGTATAATGATACCAATCTTATTGCTGTCCTATTTTTTTACAATATATTTTATTAAATTAAACTTTAAACATATTTCACAGTAATAATTTGGCTGGAAATTAGATACCATTGTTTTAGTAATCTGAGTTGAACACACGTATATTGCAACAATATTAAATATATATTTCTTTTGTATGTTCATTATCCCTGTAATTAAGACAAAAAATTTTAAAAATAAAATAAATACGAATAAAGCCCAAAGTATTATTGTATGTCAGCATTTTAAATACGAATTTTTATAAATTTCTTGTATAACAACATTTTCGCAAAAATGTTTACTGACTTGTGTGTTAATTTGAAACCGAAGACCCCCTCCCCTTCTAAAAAAAACGGGTGAATATTTTATTAATTCGATATTTCAAACAACGAATTCCACTGAATTTATACAAGCATGAAAATTTCTATCACGAAATTAATTTAAACCTTTTTCCAATTCACAATTTCATAAAACATATTATATCCTTCGAAAAATACATCGCTCAAATTGAAAACACTACTGTTAACAATAAAATTTAAAAGAAAAAATGTTTTCTTTCCTTATTGAAAATATTTATCCTCCTCCACCCCAATATTTTTTCTTTCTTTTTCTTTTTTAAATCGCGGAGAAAATTCTTATTCTTAAAGGAATAAGAATTCTTGTAACTGGCATTTTTATAACTATTTTTTTGAATTTTCACTTCTTTTCTCCATTGTTCTCCTTCAGAGTACATCTTTTTGTTTTCAAACTTAATTCTGAATTTTTCTTTTGGGTGAAAAAAACTTGCGAAATGTTACATCTTCTTTCCGCTTTTGATTTTTCTGTTTATAAAAATCGATTTCCAATACTTTCGTTTGCTTTCGTTATTTGTATAAACTGAAAATGCCGTATTTTAGTTATTATTCGAAATGCCAAAATGCAGCTACTTTTGGAGAATTAATCGTCCAAGTATTTCAGAGGGGCTTCAAACAAACAAAATTAAATATTTTGAATGTATGAAAATTCTGCCATGTTCATTTTTGAAAAATTATTTATAAATAACTCCATTTCAATGTTATAAATTATCTTAAAAGTTATTAGAAAAAACTTTTAACGTTCTTTAATTAAATACAAGAAAGCAAATAAATAAGAAGTGAAAATTGAAATGTGTTATGCATATTTCAATGTATCATGTTAAAATATAATTTCTTCAACGGCCAATCATTGAAAACGTTTTACTTAATTAAACAACCTAATCTACTTTTAAAAAGAATTTTATTAATGTTTGAAGAAAACATCTGAAACGAAAGTTGCAGATTTTGCAAACGTATGGATTAATCAAACAATTTAAACTATTTTTTTAAAATTTATTCTTGTTTGAAGAAAGCTTTCATAAAGTTAAAAAACCAAAGAAGCAAACTAGAGAATAAAAAGGTATTAATTTCGAAATTGCAGTCATTTACCAAAATTTTTGAGTCTTCTAAGGCCTATTTTTGAGACGAAATTTAAAATTCATTTCATTGCCCACACATTTTTGTTGACACCAAAACCTCATCCCAAAATCAACATCAGGTTCTGACATGATAAAACAGCTTAGACATCAAAACAAAATTGTAAATGCTAGAGCTGCTGATGGAAATATATAAAAAATGGAAAGTTAATAATATTTACATGTTAATTTTCAACGGAGGTTTAGAAATTTTCTTTCATTTTATATTAATCATAAGAAATCGTTTTTCACACAGTAGTATTAGACATTTTAGATTTTTCTCAGTGTCCATATGTTTCCAGAAATTTTATTCTGCTTATTAGCTATTTGAAAAGAGCATATTTATTTCTACTTTTTTGGTTACCTTTCATTATTTATATATTTCTTAATTTTTAACAATATTATCAAATCATAAATTTGTTCAAAATTTATCTCTTAATAGAAACACGACTTCCTATTCGAAATAATCGTTTCATAAAAACTATTCAAAGTTATAAAAATATTTAAAAATATATTACAATAGGAGCTCACAGCTGCACTAACTATACTACATTGGCATTTATAGCCCTGTGAAAGGTTCACGACTTCACGCAAGTGTAGGCTATCAACAATCTTTATTAACAAGTACGCGAGTTCCATTATATATTATATGCGATACCAATAATACTTCAATAGAAAAAATCTGATAATAAATTGTTTATAAATATTCGACTTTATTTCATCTTTGAATGCTAAAAAAATTATAACAGGCATATTTCTACTCAAATATTCTTTGTTTTTGTCTCTTTTTTCCATTTGATAAAATACGCTTCAAAGATTCTTTTATGAAAGTACAAATATTTGTCTCTCATGATTTTACAGGTATAATGTACACTTCATTATTTGGTTTCATATTATCTGTTATTAGCCGTAAATTAAGTTTCGGTTTCTCCCAAATATCAACAAATGTAATGCATTTTTTCAGGTGCATGAACAATATTTCTTCTATGCATTCTAGGCAAGAAGGTATGAAAATCAATCGTGATGCACAGGAGTTCAAAACAAAATAAAAACGTCAAAGGCTGTGCATCTCCCAAGCAATAGAAACATAGAAAGTTGGAGAGGGATGCTGGCTTAGTTGTTATCATAACACGTTTTATAACACGTTTAGTTGTTTGTATAACACGTTTTTGACGGTGGGGAATTTGTAAAATTAATGCGCGTGGCCAGCCATTTGGGGGGGGGGGCGCAAGTTAAAAAGAAGCATTATTTTTTAAAAAAAATTAACTCGATTCATAGTTAGGTCAACAAAAAAATATTTTATTTCCTTTATATTAAATAATTGCAATCCATATAAATATGTATATACTTATGGCAGAATCACAATATTGAGCGGCAAAACAGAAAGTGAATTTCCTGGCCATTTTCCATTCTTCCCCTCGAACTTCTTTTTCGACAAGTAACTCAATCTTAAAGTTAGGTAGGAAAAGCGACCAACTATTGATGGCAAAGATTTTAAGGAGAGTAATAGGAATTGAACCTAAATCTTAAAATTTCTTCAATTTTATTTTTTGAGAAAAATTCTTCATTCCAGCCTAACAAATGCTAAGTCACTCTCGAAAATCATTAGGATAAAGCGTCTCAAAGCAAAAATTTTCAAAAATTTATCATAAAATTATTGATTTCCGCAAGAATTGAACTCACATTTTTCACCTTCACACAAAAAAAACCTGAAATCTTTGCATTTTACCGATTGGGCTATTGCCTGTTGATTTTAGTTTCCATAAACTGCTAAAACAATTTCAAGTATCAAAAATTAATTTAATTAATAAATTAATATTTTGAAAAAACTGCATTAATATTTAGAGTGATCCACTACAAATTTAAAAAATAGTATTTGAACTTGTGTGGATGAATAAAAAGTATTTTATTAAGGATTTAAAATTTGAACAAGATACATAAATTTATACATAGGGAAAGTGTGAACTCATAGTATCCGGTCAATAACATAGGGGTAGTAAAAGGCATATTTTAATGTTCTCGGCCAACAATATATGAACAAAGATTGGAACTTAATAAGATGCTATTTTGAAAAGTATCTCTTATTATTATTACTATTAAATGGGAAACTAATCTCACTTAATTTACGAACTTATGAACTTTCGCATGCCTTTTTTTGGGGGGGGGGCATTCACTCTTACGTGTGTGCAATCCAAAATCCATAACTCAGCTTTAAAAAAAAGAGTTTAACTAATGGCGCAAAATGTAGCCCTAAGCATCCTAAAATCTTCATGAATACAGCCCATAGAAACTTTCCATGGAAGTTTTAGTTCTTCCAAGACCAGCCATTAACGTAAGCCTATCCAGACGGACTGAAGCGCCCTTTCTTGGAGGAAGCCAACTCAGGTAGAAATTCGACCCTTTTTGTGTGTATTCCCCTCCTTTACGAGCATTTACTCAGTCAACATCAAATAAAAGTTCGCAGACAAGAACAGTGTTTCAAAAAAATAAAAAATAAGAAACGCTGACAGAAGCGGAGACTCTTAATTCCCGAGAAAGGAGAGATCAGTCATTCTGAAGTTTTCGACTTCAAAAGAGATTCCGGATTTCGATTTTCGACAGCGGCTCGAGAGTGCTCTCGGACTTCTAAGGGCTGGAATAAGGTTGGGGATGTAATTGTATCTAGAGCAGTAGCTGATAATTCGAGAACAAATTTACTGATGTGTCCACCATATCTTAATGAGAGAAGGACGGGCTTATTGATTAATTTACGTTCTAATTTTAAGTTTTACTTACACAGATTTGATAAGGATAATCTCATTTCTAAATGCAGTTTAATGGCTGGGACAACGTCTAAACCGGTAAGTCATCAGCTGGAAGACTTAACCCCGGTGGATCTAAACTGAATACGATAAAGGCAAAGGAATTACACCCATTTCGTCTGAAGGTATTCTCAGAAAAGTGAATGACTATTGTGGTAAGAGCAGTGAGGCAAACTAGAATTGAGTTCTAATGTCCGTCACCACCCATTGTGTAATCCTCCATTTGAAAAATTTCGAATTTGTCCCGCTATTAAAGTGAAGGTAACTAGATTCCACACCGCTATAATGTCACTCTCCCCCAGAGAAATAAGAAGCAAGCATAACAACGGAAAATTATCACCTCCATCGGAGCTTTGAATAAGATGAATCATTGATGGAGTTTCAGAGTAAACAATATGACGTCACCTTAATAATATGGTTATATTGAAAATTGGTGTTGTGATTCTTAAGTATTTCGCGGGCCTAGATTTTGAATTAAATTAAGACCATACTTTAAGACTAAAAAATAAGCATCCACGAGTTTTAATTTTTTAAAAAAGTAAAGAAAAGATTCACATTTAAAGCATCTTTACGAGTTTCTTAATTCCTGTCTATGTGACAGAAGTCATCTTTCACTCGTTTTTCAAATTGGCAGTCCTAAAAAGTTTCTCTCAAAAAATTACTTCGATTTTGTAACATGAAAGAGAATAGAGTTTAATAAGGATGAAATCTGGGAATTCGATTTTTCAAGGCGCATGGTCGTCTCAATTTGCAAATTTCGCATATTATCTGCTCATTTCATCATACGAATTTTAAATTTGATATCATACGATTTCTTCCTTTTGCATAATAATGATCTCGTCTCTCAAAGTAGTTCTTAGATGGATACATCTCAAGCTATAGATTGGAAATCAAACACGGCCTGCATTTTATAAAATCTTAAAACACGAGGGCAGAATATTCGGCTCCATAATTGGACACGTAAGCAATCATTGATGTATTCCCTTGAGCCAATGTATATCCAATTTTCAGGCTTTGTTCTTTTCTTCACGGGCATCCATTCTTCATACGTTGCCAAGAAAATTCTAGCTTTCTTTTACATTTCTAACAATTTATTGGAGAATGCACAAACTTTAATTCCCATCCACACTTCGAGTTGTAGCAATGTTAGATGTAATAAAGAAATAGAACAATTTATTTCTGTCGTAAAGCAGGTGGAAATCACCTGTCCTTCAGCACTGTAAAAAGTTTTTTATTCATCCATCCGTAACTGACGGAAAACGAAAAAAAACTCAGAGCCTTCCGCAACAGATGGGACATGAAACACGAGAAAACTCGTGAGCAGTCCTTAATGTGTTAAGCTGTCGTGTTTCACAGACACAATGCCAAAAATGTGTTTTTCGGATTCCAGGGAGTTATTAAAACATAAAAATTCATTAAAATCTCAGGTTCAATTTTTTTAACGCCTGCAATACTTCTCTTTATGTACTTCGTATGCGACAAAGTAAAAACTAAAGTTACTGATTTTATAATTCGAATAAATAATTCATAAGTTGTTAAATATCGAGAATTTCGAAATTCAGAATCTATAGTAATCGAATAATCTTAAACAGTGAATACTATAAGTTGAAATATAATAAATATATAAAAATGTCTTTAATAAATCCTTAATAATTATAAAATTATTTTGAAACCACTCTTTTAATATTTTTCCACTCCAATTAAATGCCAAGTACTGAAACAAAGCAAAAAATACAAAAAAAGTCAATTCCTACTTGGGTCAACAAAGAAAAAGTTTAGTTACTTTTTATTAAATAGTACCTTACAATTTATATATATATATATATATATATATATATACATATGGAATCCTAAAATTAAATGGCAAAATATAAAGCGAATCTCCTTGCAACTTTCCATTCTCCTCGACACGTAGCTCAATCTTAAGATTAGGAAGAAGTGACCAACAATTGATGACAAAGATTTTAAGGAGAAAAAATTGGAATTGAACATAAATCTCAAAATTTCTTCAATTTTATTTTTTGAAAAAATTTATTCTAACCACTAAGCCTCAAAAGCAAACTCACACTTGAAAATCATATGGATACTTAAAAAAAAATTATCAATTTTTTTTTTATTTATTAATTTATTTTCGCAAAAAAAAAATTGATTTTCGCATTCTTCCCCTTCACGTGAAAAATACTAAATTCCTCGTATTTTACCGATCGAGCTACTTGGTTTCAATTTAATTACAAACTACTAAAACTCTATTTAAAGTATTGAAAATTAATTAAATTTAATAAATGAATTAATGTTTGAAAAAGCTGCCTTAACATATAGTGTCATCTGCTACAAGTTTTGAAAAATGTATTTGAACTTGTGTGGATGAATAGAAAGTATTTCATTAACGACTTAAAATACATAAAGGGAGAATAATGAACACACAGGAAGAATTGAAAAAACATTTGAAATGATAGTGCATTCAGTTCTGCGGTCAATCGGTCCTCTAACGCTCCAGTTCTCCACCTCCGCAGTGCACGGTCAGTAACACTCGGGGAACATCTTTTATTTCCTGATTAATCAGTCTCCTGACACAACTAATCAATTTTCCCGTTCTAAGGTCAAGGTCCCGCCTCTTGGATCGTCTGTCAAGCGTCTATTCTACGTTCTCTCTTATTGACGAGAGAAAATTGGGCCTACATTTTAGTTTTTCGCTTCGCCTTTTACTTCGATGAAAGAAGTTTTCTGTTGGGCCCCGGTTTCCGTTTCGCCCGCCGCGTCAATTAAGACGTCACAAACGAGCGCTCGGCCCACCAACAACCCCGGCCTTGTCGGACGGGAGTTTGGAAACACAATAAGGTTTTTATCACGTTCTTCTGTGAAGCAGAGTGAAAGGAAATATAGTTTATTTCGGAATGTTCCTTAATGTCTATAGCCATGAAAAAGTTTAGTTCTGTTGAGCTGTCAATTTTTTTTACACCTTCCGCTTACAAAGAGTACTTGGAGAAAGTAGTTGTAAATACCAAAAAACAAAATATCTTTGGTCTATTTTTTAATAGTCTAATTTATATAATTTTAAGATTTTCGAGCCAGAAATGAAATGTTTTATTTATTGTCATATAAAACATGCAAAGTAAAAATATTAAAATCATTTTTTTAAAAATCGACTTACAAATTTCGAGAATAAACAGCGTTTTACAGCAAGACAATCGAGACATTGGTCAGTTTAGAGGGGTACTTACGTATCAGACCGTCGACGCCAACGGTTACCAAAGGTTTAGTAACTCATTGGTGACAGATTCAAATATAGCGACAAACAATTGACGCCAATAAAATCAACATGGCGGTCGGCCGTTAAGGTTTGAACAATTTTTAAAATATGATGCTTTTTTGCCATTGGTGGTTTAGAAACTCATTGGTAACGCCTTCAAATTTGTCTATAAAAATCGACGGTCTAATACGCAAGTACCTTTAGAGGATCGAAATTACGTCAGCATATACATTAGTTAACTCAAAAACGGAACGTACTAATACAATAATTAATTATTGAGGTTTTAATACTATAATTGTAGATATTTAATAAATTTTCATCAAATTTAAAATGAATTCCATCAATACAGAAGTAATGTGGAAATGAGCAAAACAACTCATTTCCAAAATGACTGAAAATATTAATTTATCTTTGTCCCAATACCTTTACAATCACAATTAGGATCATCAGAATGGATTGATAATCAATGTGTCTATTCGCGTGTACATAAATGTAATTTTTTAAAAAGAAAGCACAAAGCTAGACGAATGATACCCAACCTTTGCATTATACTATAATTAGAGATTTGTATGTAATCTTGGGTTCAATTTGTTACTGTCCATTTTATTTGCATGCATATTTTTGTCCATGAAAATAATAGGCAGTATGAATGATATTTCTTACGCAGTCTTAACGCAAAAAACGAGTTGTCCTGTTTAAAATGTTGAATTTAATCTAAGCATGTAATAAAAATGCTTACTAAGTTTTTTCCGTATTATACTATGTAACATAATGAGTACAGGGGTCGTATCGTGTAAACATACAATAATACAGAAGCTAAATGCGATTTATTAGCTAAATGCGATGTACTATAATTGGAGAAAATATAGTGATTTCAAATTGAAAGACGACATTGAAATTTAATGAACATCGATGTCTTAGAATTCCCTTCTCAACATGAAATACAATGACGAGTCAAATGAAAGTGAGCCATTGTGAATATATAGCTAACAGCACTTTGTTTAAAAGTAGTCTCCATGAACATTGAGATATTTGCTCCATTGACAAACGAATATTCTCGCCTCATAAAACTCCTTGGGCTGCTGATTCAGATAATCTGTAACTGACTCCTTCACGGCGTCTTCCGACACGAATCTGGTACCCTTGAAATGTTTCTCCAGTTTCCTGAAAATGTGAAATCTCTTGACGACAAATCTGGGCTGTAAGCAGAATGTTGCAGTGTTTTCCACTGGAACTTCACCAATTGTGTCTTAACCACATCAGCGACGTGGGGACGGCCATTGTCGTGTAGAAAAATAACTTTCTTGTCTGAACCGTTTTCCCCAACGCTTTACAGTGGGCAATGAGAAGTAATGTTCATCGTACGCGGCAGTCATACGACGACTTCTTTCTTGCAGGTAAACTCCCTGCCCACCTCACGCGGTTCCTCTTTGGGAGCGTCCGATATGTCACGCTACCGCCTTCAACCCAGTGTATGAGCGCCTTAAAGAACTTTTAACTACACAACTTCGCGTCACTTTCGTAAATGAGGGATGTCGCTATGCTCCAGACGTGTGTCGCTGATAAAGGACCGATCCAATCTTGCTCAGGGGGGTTGCTTCACTTTCATTTGACTCGTACTCGAATTTTTTAATTTGTCTTTTCTTCTGTGTGTACGTTATATGTGTACACACGTGTCAGAACTTGCTAATTTGTACAGAAAATTTACCTGCTCTTTTGGTACAAAATGTAGAATAAGTAAGACAGGTTAAAATTCAGCAAAAAAGATAATCGTTGTATAGCTCGACAAATTGATAAATTGTGATTGATTGTTTTAACACCTCCAGTTATCATTCAATTTTAATGCATGTATTGCTTGAATAAATATTTTTTAATTATATGCGCTAAAAATCGGAAAAAGTACGATCGTTCTCAAAAATTACAATTTTCAGAGGAACTGAAAATATTTTATTCTCCTGAATCGTCCATTTTTCAATATCCGATTACAAATAAAAAGGCCTTCTTATTACTTTATTTTTTTAAAAAAAAGTACCTGGAAATTCTAGCAAGATTTAAAGATTTTGCGGAAGCAGTATAACTTCTTTCGGAAATATTTTTTTTGTTTATTATAAAAGAATGAGGTCAATGATATGATTTTAAATGATATCTTAAATTATTTTGTAACTCCTATTCTTTCATAAATTATGGCTAATATTGTTAACAGCTTATAAAAGTGAATTTCGTATACGTAAGTACCGAGGGGACAAATGTATTTTGCTTATTCACACCTAGAGGGCAACACGATTAGCTTCTTGGTGAATTATGAAACCAACCCTCAATTTCCTGGTTTGAGCATGAATTTTATGTGTCCTTGAAATTTATATTGACGTAAAACAATCTGACGTCAGTAGAAGGCCGATAAAAGTTTTAATCGTAGTACTGCCTTAGTTATGGGGATGAGAAGCTTCCGGTATGGTGATAGGTTCTCGCCGCCTTGTGGTTGCAGAAAAGATGAGATAAATTATCCCATACCAATAATGAGAAGCATTTCCTATGGGGAAGCGGTTGTAGCTCTGCCTTACGGGAAAGGACTTGTGGTCTTACTTTATTTACTGCCCATTCTATCACGGTGTTCGATTATTCAGATTTATTAGGGGCCTTCTTTCAAGGCCAGAATAGCTGTTCATCGTTAGGTAATTAACGTAATGGCTGTTCTCTTGCTCACAACATATTTTGATTTCTTCGTATAAATGTTATTTTCAACGATGTAATAAGTAATGTATTAATAATGAATATAGCAGTTTTCACAAATGCCAAATTATTTCGAACTTTTACAAGATACCACACTATCAAGTTAATAACCTCTTTTGCGCCATAAAACACCACAAAATCTAATGAAAAGCCTCTCTTATCCATGCGAGTAAATTTACTTGTAAGTGCAGCATAATTTTTTCACGGTTTTAAAAAATATGAGAATAAATCTAAGAATATTAGCTCACCATCTTTTATTTCAAGAATTTAGTAGAAGTTTAAAAGGTTAAACATTCTCCCAAGGTATTTAAGAAAGCTTACCTGCAAGAAAAAAATATATAATTAGTTTCATATTAAGCAAAACTATATAAAAATCAGTCACATTTTGGCAATAACTCACACATTGTTACAGAAACATTAAAATAAATCCGGAACTTCCAGATGAAAACATGATACCGTTTCAAGTTTTATGCATTTGCCTTAATTTCATCGACCATCGAAATACATGAATTTTACTTCATTCAATTTATAAAATGAATTCTAACCTTAAAACATTATTTTAAAAATTGAATCTGAAGCCCAAAATTTCGTAATATAATAACAGGGTTTCATTTAACTTTTTAAATTTCACTTTGAACCCTTTGCACTCGGATATTTCCTCTCAGCCACCATTTAGGAACAATGTATCATTTTGAATTTTTTTAGGGAGGGGGTTAAAAATACCTAGAAAGGAAAAAAGATGTAAAATAATTTTTCGGAAAAAAGCAACTTTAATAAAACTATCGAGTATTTATTTTTTGCAGCAATAAACTAGTACTTGGTGTATAATTATGCATCGGAATACTTTCACCCTTTATCTACTGATGATACTTATAAGTGCGATTAAAATCTGAATTATATTTTCGTAATATGACTATTTTTGCCGATGGTATTCTAAAAAACACGGAGTAAGTAACCCAAATAGCAAGTAAATATAAGCTAAAAGAAAGAATGAAAAATATTGAATAATTAAGACATTTCTATTAAAGTTTTTCACTTGGGCTCTATCGGATTATTCTGTAAGGAAACTTAACTACTGCTGCAAAAATGAAGTTGGAAAATTGATGGCAACATAATTCAGTAGATAAAGGGTTAATGAGAGCAAAGGATTTAATTTTATCATCAGTACCAAATCTATAGAATATTTTAGTTAAATCAAGAAAACGTGCCTTTGTGAAGCTATACGAATGCTACTTCGAATTGAATGGTATCATTTTGAGCTGTCGTCCAATGACAGGCGATAACTCTCAACTTTAAGCATCCGTATTACATAGAAGAGAAGATGCCAGTCTTTTGGGTTACAGATGCTACACACGAGTACAAATGACGTGTCAGTGGAATGGAGATTCAAATTCCCATTTCTCAGAATTAGCGTTATTATCACCAAGCCATTTTAAACCGAAACAAGAAGACTAGTGATGTATAAAAACACAGGAAATGGGCTTTTGGAAATGCGCATTAGATCTTAAAATAAGTGCTTTAAACTATTTATAAATCCTTTTTTTAATTTTAACTTCAGTATTACAAGTATAGTTTAACGTTCCTCGTTTCCTTCATATGATAACTATCACACCGGCCAGATGTGACGCCACCTGTTACACTTCCATATTGTTAAATGCCACCAGACTGTCAGATGGGGGGACAGGAGAATCCTTGTGCCTGGTCATTAATTGTTTCGAAATAAGGAGCCAGATTTGCGTTTCGTCGATTGAAAGAGACCTGTTATATCTTCAAGGATGAACGTCAGACCATCCAGATATTAAACTTTTTTCCGTTATGAAGGAACTATAACATGTGTACGTGAGGGGTCAGGTACAAAGAGGTATCAAACGGACATTCCCGCGATCGATTGGAGACCATTGAGGAGGCAATATTGAGAAGCTATTGAGTGATAAAAAGCTCGAGGCGGAGATTTGACAGGAATAAAATACGATTTTTTTAAGAGAAAGAAAGAACAGTGAGTGTCGTTGAAGGTGGAGTCGGAGAGACGCGAGGATTGCGAGATGTTCCTGATTTTGGGTGGAACTCCGTGCGATTCGTACTTCTGTGTTAAGATCAAACCAATAAAGATCGAAGGATTTTCGGAGCTACCCTTGAAGTAGCCGTTTAACCCTTTATCTACTGACGGTTTATATAAGTACCATTTAAATTTGGATTATATTTGCGTATAAGATTATTTTTCCGATGGCATTCTAAAAAACACGGATAATGTAACCCGAATAGTATTGCCCAAATAGCATAGTTTCAATTTCAATTATTAGCGAAATGGTCGTTTCATGAGTAAGGAATTTTATAAAGTCTTGATCCTGACCAATTAAATAAGAGAGTAGAGAATCAAAAAATTTCTTTTTTTCTTTCAGAATTATATATGTACAAAAAGAACTTGTTCTCGTCAAGGTTACTATTATTTATAAATTTTACACAAAGTTTGAAAGTTAATAGTAAAATAGTTCCTCAGCCAATTCGGAGAATATACCTCACAAATAATGCCAACAGGCTGTTTTTTTAAACCTTTATTTTTCACTTCATTTTTTAACCCTTTATTTTTCACTTTCCCTTCATTTTTCACTCCCCCACCCCTCCTGATTTTAGATATGTTGACCTGTTTTTGATTTTACCAATTGTTATATGTAGATGTCCGTTTTAAAATGATTCGCAGTGAAAAAGAGAAAAAAAATCAGAGAAGCCAAAACGGCAATTTATAGTCGTGCATTGAATGTCTGAATCTTATGAAATTGTGGCAGACTTAAATTAGTTCCTCTATGCGCGTGCGCTGACCACCAGCCGAACGTAAATCCGTTGGCATAAAGCAAAACATAAATTCTGACAAAGACAAGAAAAAGAAAATTTCTTCGATTATTGAATATAAATGTAATAAGGGAAAACACGGAAAATTAAGAGAATTCGTCATAAATGCTTTTCTCACGTGAGACAGAAATTTGATTGTACTCCTTTTATTTCATCTTTGGAGTTCCAAAAGGAATAATCAACCCAATATTAAAATTCTTTGTAGGGTCATAAGTGAGTGTGTTTCGAATGTTCCGAAAGCAATTTTTTAAAATTAAAAATTAATCATAATATTTTCAAAGTTTTAATATTTTAAGTTGTAGTTTGATGTTCGATTATATAAAATATCGTAATTCCAAACGGCTCAGTTTATGCATCAAAGAGAGAAAATCCAAGTTAGAGACTTTTGAAAAATTCAAATAATGAAGATTTGGCTCTACAAAAAAAGCCTCATAAAACAAGATTCATTAATATTTGCTACGATTTTAAATCACCTGAAGAAACCACAAACTTGCTACTTCGACATATCGAAAGGCATTCGGAAAAACTTGAATGACCTGACTGTTGCAATAGCAACACTGGAGGAAACTTCGGATGAATCCTAAGAGCCATCACCGTCTAGGATGCAACACTTTCCTGAGGAAGTACTTCCCATCATCGGTAATGCCCTTTTCTGACGGTTTGTTGCCTTTACAGATATAGTCATGAATACGCCAAAGGACCCATTTTGGGGCTCATCCCTTCAGTGGATGTGATCTGGAGCATCCTTCAAATTGTCCTTTAACTGAACAGATATCCAAGAAATCCGGAAAGAGACCAGAGAAAAATGTTTCTATCTCCAAACGCATACAGGTCGCTGGAACGGGATTTAAACGGTGTCAGGCCTTTACCCTTTCCACCCAAAAGGCAAGCAAGAACAAAACCACCATACCGGAAACCTCTCCTCAATGACGAGGAGCCCCCCCGGGGGGGACACATCGACTTAAATCGTCCAAGATTGATATCAAGTTTCTAGAACTGTAGATTTTGTAGCCAATATGGACGCAGAAATATTCTTGTTTGATTGTTTTCCTAGCAACTCTTCGCCTTCATTTTTGTCATGATTACAAACATTTGGGACTTTTATGAAATAAAAATTCTTGTTATAGTTATTTAAAGATTATTTTTAAATATTTGATGAATAAATCCAGTTGCTAACCCTCTCCGGCATAGGATGAAATCTCTTTGCACTTGAGAAGACTTAATATTAGGCGATTCCATTAAATGTAATTTATACTTAGGTGAAATACAGATTTAGTAGATAGGATAATCAGTCAAATTCTTTTAAAGCTCTTTAAATTAAAAAAAATGGTATCCTACAATCAGGGAAGAAATGTGTACTTATGATCAACTGACTATATATCTTGTGTCGATTTGTTTGTCGGATGTCAAGAAGCGTAGACGTTTACGTGGTGTGTGCGCAAACTGTAACCTGAGAGGAAAAGCAGAGCAAGTTTATTTTATCGGTCGCACTCAAATCTAGCGAAATTCTTTTAAAATTAGTAGTTTAAAAGGAAAATAATTTTTGTCTATTGGAAAATATTTTTTTCCTTTTCCTTATCGAAAATTATAAAATAAGAAACAGCTCGATGTGAATAAAGGGATAGTATTCGAGTAACATGTTTCCCGATTTGTCTTGTGTAGATTTATGCATACAGAAGCACAGGGTGTGCGTTCACGAATAATGCATAAATATTTCGTTAGGAGTATCTTCCTTATATCTGACAAATTTTGAAAGCGATAAATGAATAAAAAGAAGTAATAAAAAAACTATAAACTGCAAATCTGACAGAAATACTAGTTAAAAAATATACATTATGACACCATGAAAAAAAAATCTAAAGTTTTATGGAATTATCTGAAAAACTGGCGAAGATACTCGCATTTAAAATTATGAATTTTCCTTGACATAAAAAAGGGTTCGTCGGAAATTGAAAAATGAATTCTCCGGTGTTATATGGCTTTTTCAAAGTTTAAATAAGAACTCTCACGAACTTTATAAATACAACACGAAAACATTCTCCAATTTTTTAAAATGAATTCAGCATATTCACTAAATTATAGGCACACGTTATTTTTCAGACTAAATTAAACATCTTCTGAAATTTGAAGGGCTGAAAAAAAAACATTATCGATCACCTATTTATACCAATCTTAAAACTTTAGTACACTAATAAAAGTCCATTTTTAAATAAAAGAATTTAATTATTTTTTTTAATTTTCAATCATGAGATCACATTTTTCGGAAACAGATTAAATGTATTGTCACAAGTTATAATTTAAAAGTTATTAAATCAACTAATTAACTTATAATTAAGTACATTGTCATCGGAAATACAAAAAAAATTACAGAAAGTGTCATAAATCATGCACATATTATGAAAAGAGTGAAATATTCATTACAACATTTCTCTTTCAAAGATGAAAAAAGTAAACACAAAAGTGAGCAAATAAAAAAAACAATTTCTTTTATAAAATTCACAACACCTAAAAAAATAGCATAACTAGATTTAAAGTCCGTAATTTCTCTTAAAAAAATTTCAAAGAACGAAAATTAATAAAAACATCCATTGCTTTTTCTTTTACACAAAATCTTATTAACTAAAACAAATATGATTACTTAAAAAAAATATATCTTCTTTCAATTAAATTTTTTCCCAGTGGCGTCGAGTTTTAAAAATATGCTACCCACACGAGCGCGTAAAAAAAAAAAGAGTCGAAATTTCTTTAATTATAAAATTTGATATATAATCATACACAATTGACAGAATAACCGCCCACAAATGAAGTAAAATTAAAAGTATACCATAGAATTTCTATCATAGGCGTGACAGACATGAAAACGGAATTCCCAATAAAATCTTAATATAAGTGTAAAATCTTGTTTAACATAAGAATAAAAAGTATTTAGTATCTTTTCTGTCCGATTGAAAATTGATATAAATTATTAAATAGTGCTCGGCTGTTTTGACTCTTGCACGCCTCCGCTTAAATATTTCGAAGCAATTTAAAATCCAGTCGTAGGCGGAGATTAAAAAAAAAATAGTTGAGGAACTTGGGAGGATATCATTGAAATAAATTCATTTAGTTATTATCGGTGATTTTAAATTGCTCTTCATAACATATTTGAAAAATTCGAAATTAAATTGGTGAATATTTTCTTGAGTTTTGATTTCAAAGTTGAGACCTTTTATTCCAATAAAATCAAACAGCTCTATTTTCGTCGTAGTTTTTATCATGTCAGAACATGTTTTTGGAATGGTTTTTGGCGCCAACAAAAATGAGTGGGCAATGAAAAGAAATTTTATCATCTGCGCGAGCATCTTTAAAAAAATCAACTTTGAATAACGTGATTCCATCCCATTTACAAAAGCTTTGATTTAAAAATATATAATGACTACATCAGATAAAACCTAGAAAAATGTCATTTTGAGCATGTGACTATGTGAAATGAAATAAATAGGAAATGATATTTTTTAAAAACAATCAATGCGAGACAAAGTTTTTTTTGGATCGTTTGCAATACTAAAGTGACTCATTCAATGAATAAAAATATAATTTAACTTGCGGGAGCACGTGGTGCTTGGCCGTTCAAGAAATGATGTTCTGACATGATACATTGATATATGCATAGCGGATTTCATTTTAATTCTTTTTTTTTACTTACGTTTTGATGAATGAACAGTTCGAATCACTTAATAACTAGATCAATTGTTCAACAAGTTAAAAGCGAAATTATGTGTACACAACTTAAGAGTTTTAATGTAGCAAAACGGATTTCGTTAAATTTTTTGTTTAATGTTTTTTTTCTCTGTTTTTTTAAATCTTATTTTCTGTCTTGTTTTAGAAATAATGAAAATTGCCAATACTAAATTCAGCATGCTAACTAACTCGCAATAATCGGATAACTTTTTTGTAATTTTTCCTTTTCATCGACTTTATTTAATATGCATTTAAAGCTAGCATAAAAATTATAATTTCCTCGAAGCTAAAATCGGGGGATCTGTCTACCAGAGAGCAATGTTTTTGTAATTTTTATTTTATTTTGAGCTAACTATTTGTTTCTTGCGCACCTCTTAACCTATCATTACTTCTCCATATGCCTCAATAATTTTCCATTATTTATAATTACTATAATTATATATGTCCATCATTACATCTATGGTACTTACGCATAATGGTTATTGTAATTATGTATTAGACAGTTGATCTTTATCACCAAACTTAAAGGCGTCGCCAATGCTAAACAGCCATTATTTTAAAAATTGTTCAAACTTTAACGGTTGTTAGCTATTTTGCTGGTTTTCGTTGGCGTCGACGGTTTATCACCAAATTTAAATCCGTCGCCAATCAGTTATTAAACTATTGGCGTCAACGATCTAATACCCAAGTACCTATATGTCCACCATTACTTTTGTTTACCCCAGGTAACAAAAAGACTATTTTACGTACGTTAAGAAGTATGTGTGCCAGAAATTAACCCTTTGCACTCCGATGATGCCTCGGACTAACCATTCAAGATTGGGCATCATTTTGACGTTTTATTTATTTATTTTTCAAATTTAACTGTTAAAAACGCCTACATAAAGGTTAAGAGATGTAGATTCATTTTTCAAAGAAATTCGACTTAAATGAATTATGTATATTTATTTTTCATAGCAATAAACAAATCTTAGTATTAAATGAAAATTTTTGCATCTAGTTTTGTTTCGGAATGCGATGGGTTGATAGACGCAGTTCTATTGGTCCTACAGCTACCATACACGACAACTAAGTACTTAATAGGTTGAAGGCTTCACAAAAAAAACGTTTCGAGGTTTTTTAGTTAATTAAAATTATTAAACGAAGTAATAAAATATTCTGTGAATAATTCTAGAGTATATTTAAGAAAAATCCATTTTCACTCATTTAAAATTTTAAAGTTTGCTTTTAAGGATTTTAAATTTAATAAGCTAAATTCTTCTTAGATAAATGTTTTAAAATTGATTTCAAAAAACAATTTTTTTATTATGTGAGAACATGATATTTTGGTGTGAGGTTTTTGAAGCCCCTAAATGAACTTTAAGAAAATTGGCGATTTATCGTTTTGGGGGGCATTGATTTTTGTGCTTTTTGGGTTATTAAAAATTGTAAAGATGGTTGTCACATTTGGCGACTTATCCCCAACAAAAAGTTGCAACTTCGCACGAATGTCCGTCATGCACCCGATTCACGATATATCGACGCATGCGTATTCTGATAGTCACACGACTTTTTCGAACTTGTTTAAATTGCTTAATGACTTAAATTATGACAAAGAATGCCTTAAAAATAATAATGTTCTCACATAACATGAAATTATAGATAGATTTCAATTTTTTTCATTGCACTGAAATTCAAACCAATTTCACTATTCCATGAAGTTTCTCCGTGTGCTTTTCTGACGTTAATTCATGGAAAAAGTTTTTTTAAACAATTTTATCAGCATGTTTAAATTAATTGCCGTTTTCTCTAGAGTAACACATTATTTAAAAAATCGTTAAGCACAGGAATGCAGAAATAAAAACAAAATAAAGAAACAATCATGCAAGAAGCTCTGTAAACAATCATGCATCAATGTTCTGGTCTAGCGGCTCAGGATTTAAGTTTTTTTTAATTCTTTAAACATATTTTGATCTTTTGTCCGTTTTACAACGAAAAGCGGGGGGGGGAGTGCAGTAGCTTCTGAAGGTATGGTACCTTGAGTACCCGAGGGCAGAAGTCAGACTTCTAGCCCATATGAAGATGACACACACTTATCACATTCGATTGTACAGCCCCTTTTTACAGAGGGCACATTCTCACACCTCACAGACAGAACGCAGAACAACAACTATGCCCTGACAGGGACTCGAACCCGGGACACCCAGATCACGAGGAAGATGTCTGTGCCAGGGCGTCGGAATTTTTTAATATATAATAAATAGAAATGAAAATATTTAGCCAAGATGCAATAAACACTGTTCCCATTCTCAGAGCATCGGATTTGTTGTTTACAAACAGTTTCTAGTCAAGAACAGCTAATTCATTGTCTAAATTTGTCCTTAAAGTTCACAAAAATCACTTTCAGTTAATCTTCAAAACGGTTGAGGAAAAAATAAAGTTATAACTTATTCAATAATTTTTGCTCTTATCAGAAAAAAAAAACGAAATTATCCAATACTTTTGAGATAAACGGAAAAGATAAATTTGATAATAGCTCATAAATGATCATTAATTATACTAGCGAGAAGGGTGCCCTCGAAACATTTTCGATTATACCTTAATTTTATTTTTTATTCTAAGTACATAAAAAATGTGGAGGTAGAAAAAGACTGAACATCAAAAGTAAGCACACTTTTGTTTTTAATGTCTCGAAATGGGAACATCGTGCTTTGTAATGCAGTGAAGAAAATCAAACATTTTCCGAAACCAAAATTTGGCAGAGAACTATAATTGTAGCAACGAAAACCCAAATCAGATTTCATTTATCTAAACCGATGCACTTTTGTATTATTGAGTTTTATATAAACACAACAAATGGTCAACCTTTTGACATATTTAATTCAAGTTCTGATAAAGACCTTTAGGTAAAAGGTTTAATTTTGAACCAAATTTAGTCTATCTCGCTCTAAACATCCTGCAGTTTTTGTGATCAAACAAAAGAAGAAACACCCTGAGAATGGCTTCTATTTAAAATCTGCTAAAAATTCGGAAGAAATAACGCAGCCCAAATTTCATCCGTATGGCTCTAAGGGTAATGGAGTTTCTGCTTACAATATCCAAACAGACTCCAAGTCATATTTGGAGAGAAAACTCAAACATTGTGTTTTTTGAAAGTTTGAAACGAAGATTCAATCAAAACTCGATATCGAATTTCTTAACGATTACAATGTTTTGTTTTTGCCCATTTCAATGGCGAGAAAGAAAAAAGAAAATTTTATTTACCACCCTTTTCAATTTTAAAGTGTGTGACCGTGACACCATGCTTGTTGGAATTAAGCTATGATGCGATTTCAACACATTTTTGAAGTTTTAAATTTAAAAATAGCGGTTTTTTAATATAAAAGGAAGAAAACGAAAACGAATTATAAGAAACAATTAAGATGTATATTAATACAAGTAGTTTTATTTGTTCACTTTGAAATTAAGAAATGAACATTTTTATCTGTGGGGCGTTCTATGAAAACGGACTGTTTTAAAGTATTGCATCGAATTATATAAGAAAGAATCAAAGGGAGTTGTCTTATTTAAAAGAAAAAAATAGCATTTACATAGATGGCAACGTAAAAATAGCCATAAAGGAGAACAATAGGAAAGAATACGCAGACGGATGACTTTAATGTATAAAAATCTAAAGCAAAAAATTTAGCAGAAACAAAGACGGCTTATTTATTTTCATCTAACGCAAAAGGGTATGACATATTTACTCCTCACAGCCCGAATGTTGGTTTGGTTTAGTTATAGTAACTTCCCGTTGTAAAGCAATACTAAGGGCATTTTGAGAGGGACATCGGCATTTTGAACCATTGTTAGATGATGAGGACGACATCTGAGCTGGCACCCTCCCACCTTTTCACATCACACTACCTGGAGGACGTTTGCCCTTGATGAATTTAACGTGCAATAGACGTGCAATACACGAGGGTTCATCGGTGGAATCGAGTCACGAACTTGAAACATTACAGATCACGAGCCGAAACGTTACCAGCAGACCACGGCAGCCCCTCCTCAGATTATAGATAAGTAACTAAAGAATAAAAACTTATAAATATGAAAAGAAAAAAACCTTTGCTCTTTACTAAATGTTACAAAAATCTTTTAAAACTTGAAGAATTCCATTGTGTTATGATCATATATTTCTTCCGGTAAGCAAACTTCCAACATAAATTCTAACTATTGTTCTTATATTCTAGGTAAACTTCCCCTCGTTTGATAATTTACTGTAAATAAATTGCATCTCTGGGGTATTTTTAAACTTTTCAGCTTTGCTATCTGACCTTAAGAAACAGAATCGAAGAGCATTCTCTGCAGACCTATACCATTTGCACTTGCTGATATATTATATATTTATATCGTTTACAATTATATCATCTAATACAGTATTTATTTTCTTTCTCAAAATATAACTCATAAATACATTGCAACAAAAATTTACAATAACAATTAATATGCTAATTGTTCGCATTAAATTTTGGGTTACAGACTTTAATTCTATACTTATTTACATTGTCTTTTCGTTGGATTAAAAGAATGAATGTAGGAAAAAAAAGCTATTCTGTCATCAAAAACTTTTGAGATTCTTTGCTTTATTAAATAAAAAAATTACCCGTTTCACAAACCCTCGGAGAGTTTCGATAAGAAGTATTCTCTTTTCCTTTAAGGCAATTGGAAGAAATTATATAAAATAAATCTATAAATCCATTCTATGACAGAAACATTTTTCTCAAAGATTCATAACTTAGGGGGAGAAAAAAAACTAAACAAATCGCTCCTTTTCCTTTTCGAGAAATTTATAAGGTTATTTAATCCATAAAACGATGTTTTTCCCATGCCAATATAAATCCCGTGATATTTTCATTACAAGAAATGTTTTCAGAAAAAGTAAGAAAATCTGCTCTAGAATTCTGACTTTCGTTTGATTTTTTATTTTAAGAAGGAACATTCCATCACTAAAATGGATTTTTTGCTGAATCGAAACATTCCTCTAAAAACATGTTTCTGAAAATAAAAAATAATTTTAAAAGAAAATAGTCGAGGATGGAATAATACTCGGGTTTTTCTCTTTCATTCACAGTGAGAATTTTTTAAGAAAAATTTCCACTTTAAAAAACTTTATTCTTTTGTATAATAAGTCTGTGTGCATAAATAAAAAAAAAAGATTTCCCACCGGAACAAGGAAAAAGTAGTCTTTTTCCGTTACTTCTTAACTTGTTGCCATCCCAAGAGAAGAAATTCAATACCGAACATGGCATTGGCAAAAATTCGTTTTGAAGAAATCTTCTTGAAGTGAAAACCAGAATTTCTAGAAAAATATTTTGAAATAGACTTACTTAAAGTTAAAAGAGATTTGACTTGGTGTCTTTTTTTTAACCGTGCTAAATCTTCTGATAAACATATGGCTGATATTCAAATACAGTTCCAAAAATACAAAACATTTTATCCAATTTTCAGACATAATATTTTGATTATTTTAATCTAGCGGTCAAACGACAGTCATTACTTCTATCATTCATTCAATATTTTAATTATTTCTTATTTTCTTGTGGAACTTCACTCAGATATTTTCTAAAATCGATTAACGAAGGTTTTTCTAATTTTTAAAATCTTCTTTATGGAGTAGTCTAAATTAAATTTGTTATTTTGGCTGATTAAATAAAATTTCATGAAGATAGTTATTTTTTTCCCCAAAAAGGGAAAATTGAGTTTCAGTTATCTTATCTACATTATTTTTAAACAGTAAAAAAGAAAATTCTTGATTTAAATTCCAATCATTTCAAGATAACGTTCCTTAAATAGCTACAATATTTAGATATTGTACTCCTTAATCTAGATAACTTAACAGCAAATTCAGTTCATTCTGCATAACAAATCAATTTCCAATTCACACATTTCGCAAAAAGATTACAAAATGTTCATAAAAGTTAACTTCAGCATATGTATTCGGCTATTTTTATATTTAAAAAACACTTATCGCTCTGACACCGTTAATGTGAAAAATTTACCATCAATAACTCAAGGATGACTTTACAAACATTATACGAATAAAATTGCCCTTTCCATATGAGAGTTTGATCATGAATTGCCTGTCATGCATAAATTTTCACTATGCACAACAAAAATTACCCTTTTCAAGGTAGAGTTGGACGGGCGATTTAGGACGTTTCTGGGCTCATAGGATTATACGACAATATATATGTGGCTAATTTATTTATATCATAGTTTAAAAATAAATCCACTGAAAAAGTTTGGCTGAAGATTACATTGGCTAATCACCATATCCTTTTTTAAAAAAAGTTGTGTTTTGAAAAAAACTCTTTAACAGTCAAAATATATGTTCAAAAGAAAGAAAAATCTTGTGCTACTATATGCATGAAATGTCATCACTTTGAAATGCTATTAGCTCTTAAAACAGAATGATGCAAGCCGACGTTAAGGCACAGGGATAGAATGTCTTCCCCGTGATCTTGGCGTCCTTTGTTCGAGTCGCGGTTCAGGCATGGTTGTTCTTCATTCACTCTATCTGTGAAATGTGTGAATGAGTCACCCTGTAAAAAAGAGATTGTGCAAACGAATGTGATGTGTAAGTAGCTAAGATGTATAGGCCCTAATTACGATCTGCGGATGAATTAATGATATGTATGAATGAAGTTCTCACCGTAAAAAGGGTTTGTGACGTGTGTGAGCAAGAAGTCAGACTTCTGCCTTCGAGTGATCAGCGGCCTGTACCCTCAGAAGCTACTGAAGCTCTCCTTCCGTTGTAGAGTTGAACATGAGAACAATCACAAGAATTGTAATTATTTTATAAAAAATAACTAAAAAAATTTTCTTTGATGATCTTAATAGGAATAAACTAAACATTTTTTTATGTTACACATTTTAAGTCTGGGAACAATGAGCAAGGATACAACGTCTCGATGCCGCACGAAATACAGTTAAAAGAAATACACAGATTAAGGCCAAAAGCACAAAATATAGTACAAATCGCTAAGACATTTTAGAAAGTTAAATAATAAACAACTACGAAACTTTTTAAAAAAATTTCTCAATTAATTGGGAAAGAAATATAACATTAACAGCCACAGTTGGTTTGAATTCTAAATGTGATTTGAAACTCGTCCTTAAAAATTGTATGTAAGCTTCCGTATTCTGTTAGTTGACCCACTTAATTTTTTTAATAAATTGCATCATCAACTAACGAAATCGGAAAGTTCATTTGAGGAAGCTGTAACAGAATTTCAGGAAGAGCATGGAAGAGGAAAAAAAACTTTAATAATACGATAAGAAACATTAATTTTGGAAAAGTTTTTATCTCTAGAAATTCCCTCGTATGACTAGGATATTTGTTAAAAGTAGATAATTAAAGGTTTTAAAATTAATTACAGAAACATGCTCTCCGGCTCAATAACATTGATTAAAGTTCGCACACTGAATATTTCCCTCTTTCATTTAAGCGTAACTTTTTAGTAGATTTTGTCGAATTCATGAAAATAGGAAAAAAAATATTTTCAAAAATATTTCCTTTAGTGATTGATTTTCAACATTTTTATTACGTGTGGGAGAAACCTGCTCAAAATTTCAGTAGTTTTCTAATTAATATATTAAATATTAAGTAACAATTTATTACTCATGATTCTTTAAAAAATATTGAAAATCATCAACTTTTGATTCAACTGGTAAACAAATGTCGTTCGATTATTTGAAACAATTCTTATAAAAAGATTGGGGAAGGTTTTTTTTCAAATTTCGACATTCAAGATTTTTCATTTCTTCTAAAACATAGCTTCTTTGAACGTTTATAGTTTTAAAAAAATTAAGAAAAAATTAACAACCCTCTCTTTCCTAAAATTGGAATCGGATGTATTAAAAATAATTCCGTATAAGCTACAATTTTCGCTATTTGAGTGTTAAAAAAATTCTGAACCGTTACACTTAAAAAAAAGATTTAGATATTGAACGATATTTGTTTCTTCGCTGATTTATTAAATTTATAAATAAACCCCCTTATTCTATGGTGACATGTTCTGTAAAGCATTAAAAATAATGTTTGCGAGCGTTACAGCAGGTGGTCTAGGCCATCAGAAACTGGCGTCCAAGCTTATTAATGGGCACAAAATAGTAAATTCTCATTCAACTTTCTCCACTTTTCTTTAAACTTATAATTATAATATCTAATGAAATAGTAGTTTTAGAATAAGATGTATTTTCGGGATGAAAATCCGAACAAATCCAGAGTAGCATAAACATGAATTATTGTGCGATATTAAACAATATTGTTGAATATTTAATATAATATTGTGTAATATTTTGCAGTATTCTGTATTATTTGAGATAGAAAAGTATTAAATAATGCAGATATCAATTTGAAATTTTTATCAAAAGATTTTTCTATGCAACAGAAATTTAATTGATATTCTAAAATTTTATTCAAAAGTAAACCTTTTTCTAAGCTTTTTTTTCAAACTTTCGCCGGTTGTAAATAAGTTATCTCGACGTTTTACGGTTCTTTTAATACTTTGTTTCTAATCGTTAAGTTTTTCATTTAAACTTATCCTATAATATTAATAATTGTTTTTCTGCTTTCCCTCCTCTTTATTCCAGTATCTGGGATCAAGCATATAAAATTGTTTTGGATAGCCAATCCTAACAACTTAATATAGCTATTCAGTACTTCGATATTATATGGTTATTAAATTTATCTATATTTTGATGCTTTTTCGTGCAATTCAAGAGGGTTAAGTGGAGAGTAAATTGAATTTTAGCTGTCACATCGGAAAATATGTCGACCAACAAGGAAACAACTTCTAATTGACAGTCGATAGTGAACTGAAGTTTCTTATGTATAGTAAGAATATTTTCTTTTTACTTTTCTCATTCGTAGAGTTTTATTTATTGTATTTAACTTTCATCGGTGATAGTTTCTTTTAATCAATTTTTGAAAGGAAAAAATCTTATTCCTCAAAAAGCATCTACGCAATGCTAAGCAACCTAGTTAAACATGCCTTCCTTAAGACATCCCACTGTCGTGCAGGGCAAACAGAAAATATCAAAAAATACATAACTTTAAGCTGTTACTTTAAAATGCACTATAATTTCCAAAAATCAAGGCTATATAGAATTGAATGGGTGATAATGTGGCTCCCAAATTTAAATGTTACGATATTCATGTCTTTTAATGCATGGATAAAAATTAATGCCGCTATATTAAAACTCTCGGACGTGTTAAGTGCGTATAAAAAACTAAAATTTTAATGTGTGGCTCAGTTTCCAAAACTCATATTCCAAATCAAACTTATATAAAATTACTAAAATTACAAAACATTTAATAAATAACAACTTTGTGCATCCTTTGTACAAAAAAAATTGAAATCTGTAAATTTCCTTTATGATTAGTAGGATTTTCCATAATGTTACTCGCGATAATATAAATCTCAAATGAATCATAACTGAATGTAATTGAGATATTGAAACTAAAATTTTCTAAATAACAAGGCTTTTGGATTTTTACCAGGCGTCGCGGCAACAATATCCTGGATTGTACGTAACGATAACATAAATTGAAACAAATAAGTGACAATTAGAACATGTTAAAGAACGTGATAATAAAAGTAGAAATGCTCTTGCAATACAGGTTGTTGGAATTAAAATTGTGTAAAAATAATTTTTATGAGTTGGAGAATCAATTCTTATAGGCTCCTTGAAAAATTAGGAGTTCAGTTATATTAACGTCTCGTTGTAAAGCAATACTAGAGTGTTTGGGGAATGGACTTCGTAATTTTGAACCGCGGTCAGATGACCAGAACGACACCTGATCTGGCAGCCTCCTCTCCACACCACACCAGCGGGAGGACGTTTGGCCCTGGCGGATTTAACGTGCAACAAGTCCCCTTACACAATGGTTCTTCGGTGGAATCGGGTCACGAACCCTACGGCTGACGAGCCGAGACCTTACCACCAGGCCACCGCGGCCCCTTTGTCAAATTCGGAATCGAAAGACATGAAAAAAACTAAGTAAATAAGTATCTGGCAAAAATGCAAAACGATTGCTTGTTTTGTACCTCTGTTCTGTGAAAATTCTTCAAACACAAAGGTTTTCATTATTTAAAAATCATTTAAAATTGTAGATACATAATTGAGTTATTCAAAATTTTTAAGAAGATAAAATTAAAAGGATGATTGCAAAATTTTATTTTCAATAAATCTTCTGTAAAAATTTTAATTTATCTAAATTTTCTGAAATTCAATGAACTTCGTTAGGTATTAAAAATACATTTATTAGAAACAGTTTGTTCTATTCGATAGCACAGCGATTTTTTTCTTATGAATATCCAAAATAATAACAGTAAGCACGATAAATTTTGCGTAAATGTCGTTAATATTGATACGCGCATGTGCACAAACATTGTTTTGGAAAAAAAAACCGAGATATATATAAAAGTGTTTTCACAATGAACTCTTTACAGTAGAATATAAACCCTCAGATCAGGCAACATAATGATCCAGGGAAAAAGCATTGATGTCCTAGATGCCTTTCTTAGTAGCGTCCTAACTTGACAATATAAATCAACGATGACGTCAGTCTTGTAGAAAAGTTGCAAAGATAAAAAGATTGTTTTTACCAAATTGATACAAACGAATAAGATCCATAAACGCGTGAAAAATATTATGCCCTAAGTAGCATTTCCTCCAATTGATAAGGAGTTAAAAGTGTTCGTTAAAAATATGCTAAAGAGGTGTGATGAAAAATGGCTCCATATATTCACAATATCATATAGAATGATAAAACAATATCATATAGAATGATAAAACATTGAGGAACGAAACAATCTCTTCCTAAGGCTACAACGGTTATAAAATGTTACTGCCTTCCCTTTGAATACAACAGATGGCGTTACCTTATTAACGTCAACGTATTATTTCCACGATTCTTTAGGGGAAGAGGACCTTATATTCTAAGTGAGCGTCGGGTATTTTCGGTTTTTGTTTTGTGAAACTTCGTGTATCTTAAATAATTAAATAGCTCTTTCTGAAACTCGCCAAATTATTTCATCTACCTCATAATTAAATGTGCCCACAGTCAGAAATACATTATGTTGAAAATTACCATTCTAAAATTTTGCTACTTGATGTTAAATAAAAAAACAAGATACATTTTCAGATATAATAATAGTTTGAATTATAGAAAACGAAAGAATTATTTATCATTAGATTTCTGATAAGGAGATTAATTTGTTACTCGGAGCATTTGGTGTAATATCCCTTTTTTTTATTTTCCTAACATTCTTATTTCGAAAAACCACTCGACGTTTCAATGCCGGCTGCTTCAGTCGTTTAATTCCCGTCTTCTTTTTGGCAACGGCAGGCGAAGGAAGAGAAAGACATCTGCGGGCCACCTCTTAGCAACCGCTCGCTGTTCAACAAGACACATTGTCTTTATTCCGCCTGCATTCCTCGAACCAATGCACCTTTGCCTTCCGTTGTTTCCTCGATCCTCGGCGAAGATAGCTAGCGTGTTGCCAACTAGTCGCGATAAAATAGTAACAGAAATAGAGTAGGCAGAAGCGCTGCCATTATGAAAAGTAAAACCACTGCAATGCGACAAAAGTACCTGAGGAAAGAGTTTCAAACCAGCAGAAACACTCGACTTTGCCCTTCGCCTTCGAGTTTTTTCTTCTATGGGAGAGGATGCCTCGCCTCTCTCAGCGTGTGGGTGCTATTTTAGTTTATTATGGTTGGAATGGTTCGGAGGATTGTTTCTTTTCAGTTCAAATCTTTTTCGTTTTGTGTTGCATTGTTTGCCCTGTGGATTCGAGACTGAGGAGCAAGCACACAACAGGAAACTAGACTGTCTCATTCGGATTTAAGGTTTAAATTAATATTTAAGGGCTTCTTTTGCCACATTTACTTAGAAGAATAGAAATACTAAATCAGGAACTGGAAGCAATGATAACCACTAAGCTTCAGTTAATCGTATTTGAAACTTATGATTTAAAAAATTGCTTATTTCAAATTCATAAACTATTGTTTATAGACAAAACTGAATATTGAGAAGGGGTATTTAAGAACAAAAATGTAAGACAATCGCAAAAAAAAATGTCTAAGTATCAAAAAGTGCCAGAAGAAACATTTACTTGACTCGTAATTTTGAATTATTTAGAGGAACAGCAATTTTTTTTTTGGCGTTTCTTAATAAAACTTAGCTAATATGACAATTTTTTTAAAAAATCCAGTTTTTTAATTATCATTTAATTAGTTACTATTTCAATCTTCAATTTATTACATTACATTTTAATAATTTTCTGATACATATTATGTCATATATACTAAATGTTTATAATTTCTTGTTATATATTTTATTTCCTGTTTTATATCTGTATACTAATAATTTCATGTTAATTTTCTGTATAAAAAATTCATAGAATCAACTATTGAATTTTATTTGAAATGAAATAAAATAAAAAAAGGGATGTTTTATTTTTCTGTGATATGAGAATTTTAGGAGATCCTTGTAATTTTAAGCTCAATTCAAGTGACGACAATAGCACCAACACCCTCAACCCCATAAAATATTCACACTACACCATCAGAAAGGCGTTTGGCTCCTAACAGCAGATTTACCAAGAAAAAGATGCAACAAATACGGCAGATTTTGATTGGAATTTGATTTCGAGCTTGGCAGTTTCTGCTTTCGAGTCGGGAATTACGATCAAGTGGAAATTGGATATTGAAATAATTAATATAAACTGGCTCTAAACAGAGTTTACTAATTTTATATTAAAAAAAGGGATGCAATCAACCCTTTGCACTCAGAAAAATTAGATGCATAATTATTAACAATGAAATGACATTTTGTTAAGAGGTATAAAATATAAAGTGCATTTAATTTTTTTAAAACGTCACCCTGTTGTATTCTTACATATATATAGTGTAACAGTGCTGTAAGTCCATGAGGTCAACCATTTTTATAATGTCATATTTATATTAAATTGTTTATATATCTCATATGGACCCTATCGAAAATTACGGATATTTCATTTCAGTATTTTTTATCATGTCAGAACATGTTTTTAAGATGATGTTTTTGGCGTCAAGAAAATCTGCAGGCGAAAAATTAAAAATTTATTATCTGCGCGAGCATCTCCAAGAATCGGCTTTTAACGACGCGTTGCCATCGCATTTAGAAAAGTTCCGATTAAAAAAATAAGTTGATGACTACAGAAAATAAAACCTAGAAAAATGTCATGAGCACGTGATTATATGAAATGAAATAAATAGGAAATGTGATATTTTTTTAAACAATCAATGCGAAACAAAGTTTTTTTAATCCTTTACATCCTATGCATCATTCAATGAAAGAATTAAAATGAATGAAAAAATAATTTAACTTGCACGAGCACGTGGTGCTTGGCCATTCAAGAAATGATGTTCTGCCATGATACAGAACAGAAAAAAACAGAAAAAAGGTTGATTGCTTCCTTAATAGAAATTCCTTAACAGATTTTCTTAACAGAAAAAAAATAAACCTTTGTTTCCATCCTATTTTAGTCAATAATTTTGATGTGAATGTTTAGGAATATTATGGATAGAAAAAATCTCATTACTAGGAAAAAAAATTAATACTTTTGCATATTCATATCTAAATAAACGGCAAAGTACTGTGTCAACTCCATTATTTTTTTTATTTCTATTACGATTGTGTAATATTATCCTAGATATTATTATCAAGATGACAGCTCGTCTAGGCCGACACTTCTTCTAGAGACATCACGAAAAAGATATATTTGTTACAAAATGTAGTTCATGAAAGTTAATCGACAGTATTAAATTAATATTATTAGCAAGATTGGTCAGACAACTGGTGCCCAAAACATAATATTCAAAACCCTTTAATAGTACACAACATTTTTATCATAGGTGACATAATAAATATACCTCTATAGAATGGAAATAACGTGTTTTCCATTCTATGGAGGTATATTTATTATGGAAATAACATATTTCAACACCCTCTTACAACACAGCGTGCCAGTTTGTTGCATTTTTGACTGAATATACGATGAGACGATGGCCTTTTTTTCAATATATTTGATTGTAAGTTTATTTTTACTGCAAATTTAATAAATATAGTGGGAATGAGTAGGGAATAATAAAAGATTCTTTAATAAAATAATTAGATCCGATGCAGCTTCAAATGCAGCTTTTTCCACTTACTATATAACAGGCATCAGAAATACACTTTGGTAGAGAAATACAAGTTTTTCCCAAATGAAAAATGGACAAATTGTATGAAAAGAATACCTTTAAGGGAAATCAAAACAAACGTTGTAACACAGGCCCTGTCGTTTAGGCAAAGGGTCTTTGCCTTTACTATCGAAAGATGGGGACGGATTTTTGGGAAAGTCTTTCACAGCTTCCTTTACTCCGCCGTTCGAATGGAAACGTGTCCCCTTTAATACTCTCTTAAATACCCAATAAGTGTTAAAGTCACAGGGTGACAAATCCGGATTGTTCTACGCTTTCCAACTAAAGTTTTAGGGTCTTCTGGGTTTCAAGAAAAACGTGCGAGAGGGTATTGCTATGAAGAAGGATCACGTGATGTGCAAGAAGGCCTGGGTGTTTTCTTTTTATTGTTTTCTGCAGTTCGTCAGAGTATAACAGTATTGTGTTGGATTGGTAGTGTTTCTTTTATGGCAAGAAATAAAGCAAGGATTGTCCATGGTAATCGAAGGATCAAAACCCGTGTGCTGTTCCGATCTGGATGCCTCCATGAATAGCACGACTTTATTTTTGGCCAGTTTTCTCTAGTATGAAGAGTTTTAATTGTTGAATAGAGTGTACACCCCCTATCGCCCTTTATATCCTTGATCGGTAGAGCTGCTATAGCTATAGTCATTCTCATGCAATCACAAGTGTCTACTTTTCATTTGGGCAACCCTTATATAATTCTTGTTAAGTTTGTTTTCACTTCCCTAAGAAATATCTGCAGCTTAGTTTAATTTTTTAAGCACCAACGACCTTCCAAATTTTTATTTTTCTAATTAATGCTGAAACTGAAGGAATGAATCAAGTTTTTCTGGCTTTCTAATTAACAAACATTTAAAGTTTCTATTAACCTATTCACTCAACCTACATACGAAGAAATTTGTTTTCACATTTCTTATTGAGAGTTCACTAGTGTATTCCTATTTCGAACTTCTAATAATGATTCAATATCTAGTTCGAAACTGCCTTTTCCTGGTATGTATTTCTTTTTAAAACTCCCACACAAGACTAAGAGTATGCCCGAAAGTCTAAGATAAGCACAAATTATAAAACAGTCGCTGTCATAAATTCAAGTGGGAAGAGAGAAGTTTCCCATTCTGAATGTCCTTTCAAGCGAACAACTTGATCACGCAAATTAGTCGTATCTGATTTTCTCAGACAAAGGAAACTGCCATCATTCACATTCATTTTCGATGTATTTTGACGAATTTCCCCACTTCAGACCTCCCGGGTGAGAAAAATACGTTTTTGGAACTATGTGCTCGTCGATGAATATAATTCAAAGATATTGAGCTTTAGGCATGGAATTTTTACTGGGATCTCTTCACCAAATCAGCACATAGAAGAGAATGGGGCTTTTTTTTAAATTTACAGTCAGTCACCCCTTTACCACAGAGCTTAACCGCTTAAACAGATTATTGTGACTGGTTGTTAGGTTCATTAACTATGCAATTTTTCACATAAGAAAACAAAGGCCACCAATAATTCAAAGAATCTTTAAACTGTTGGTAAAAGGCTAGAAATCTTTTCCGTCATTTCTTTCAATATTTTTAAATCTCCAGAACATTGTAATATTGTTTTAAAATTACTATTCCTAATGAGTCCTCCTCTAATTTCTATGAGTTCGAGACATACTGTTATGTAATGCTGGACTGATTCCATTCCCCCACGTATACTGGTCGCATTTCCCCACATATACATGTGTTGTTTAGTATCCTTCTGAATCTGTAGAAGTATTCAGGAACTCTTTCATGTCCCGATATGATTTGCAACATCAATGGGTGAAATATTCTTTTAAAATTTTTGGTTTCGGTATGAATTTATATGATATCCTCTGCACGACATGATCTATCTATCTATCCAAGAGAATGAGGCTAGATGAGCATTTTCCCAAAAATTGTATGTATTTTATTTTATTGTATTGTATTTAATTGTCTTATAATAATTATTTTTATTATAGAGTAACTATTCAATCAAAATGAATTTAAGAAATATCTAAAAATGTTTTGATTTTAGTGCCAGAAATATTTTTATCAAAATTTGCTGACTGTTATAATTAAGCATTGGATGCATACACAAGCTAAGCTCTAACCATAACAATTAAAACTTTAAAAGCTTTTTAAAGCTAACTTTTGCTTAAAAGCCAACTTTTAAAGTACATAAAAAATGGCAAAACTGCTTAACACATCTGATAATTATTATCACTATAAGAATTTATGCTGATCTAGACTGCTATGTCATCGTTTAAGATCTGCATCATGGATTTTTAAATACTTTGCACATAATACAATTAATAATAATATGAAGGAAAGTAAGAAAAAAATAGTGTTGATTTATTTCAAAACTATTTTACATAAAAAGAAAATTGAATAAGAATTTTATCAAAGTTTTAATCCCTTTTTTCCCCTTTCTTCGAAAAGGCGATTTCTTGTACCTTATGTCTCCTATACATCTTATGGTCTCCCTTTCTCCTATTTTCATACCATGCCTCTTTAAATAATTTTTTTCTCCTAATAAGCGCGTAAAGTTACATATCAAAGAAACGGTTAAATAATTTGGCATGCCTAGACTGATTTAATGAGGGAAAAGGGATTAAAGAAAATTCATTCGACCTTGGTACAAATATTCTTGAACCCTTTTCTCTCGGAAAAGTAATTTGAGGCATAATTATTCCCTTAATACAAGGGCTTGTTTATTGCTTCAAAATTTAGTTATAATAACGTCCCATTTTAAGGCAACTCTAGGAATATTTGGAGACGGATCTCGCAATTTTAGACTCCGTTTAGAAGACGAGAACTTCACCTGAGCAGGCACCCCCTCTCTTTAAATTTCCAAATCACACAAAAGGGAAGAAGTTTGGCCCCGACAGATTTAACGTACATCAAACCAGCTAAAACAATGGTTCTTTCCTAGGGCTTGAATCTGAAGCCCTAGTTTCTGCAGCTAAGACCTTACCACCAGGTCATCGCAGCCATCATTTAATTGCTTCCAAAAAGAAATATATAATTGTTTTAAATTGAATTGAATTTCCTTGAAAAATTAATATACTTTTTACCATTCTGTAGCCATTTTTAACAATCGAAGTTGAAAAATAAATAAAGAACCAAAGCACCGTTTTAAATAGTTCCCTAAGATGTACCATCCGTGTGCATATTTCGGCTAATTCAGAAGCATTTTAAAAGATGGTGTAGTTAGATGTATAGAACAGATATAAATCATATCTATTATTCGAATATTATACAAGGGAAAAAACTAAAATTTTCACGTTTAAAGCACAATAGGAATTGTTTTGATCAGTGTTAGTCATATTCTTTTGAAATTTGAAATTTGTACTTTTCGCTATTCAATCTATTCCAAACCAGGGTTATGCCGCAATTTCCAATACTTTTCAGACGATTTTCATTGAATTCCGCAATCGCAAGAGATCGTCTGAAATTATTCTTTTAAGCAATGATGTTTACTCACCTGGTTTCTAAACGAATGCTCTGAAAAGCAGTGTTTTTTTCGTCTAGCAAATTGCGCAAAATTTGCATTATTTTGTTTCGAAGGTTGAGACGAAAGCTTGTTTTCATGAAAAAAAGTCTTTTCATTCTTGGGACACTGAATATTTAAATTTTGGAGAAGCTGTTTGATACCCAAATTAGTTTTTCCTCGTCATAAAAATTCGATATTTTTATGAAAAATTCTTACGAACTTTTCCCATACCTTAATTAATATCCTATTTACCATCATTTAAAAATAATTGAATTTGATGTGTGAAATAGATATAGAAATTGACGTAAATATTATATTAAAATCTTAACATATTTCCTTAACATTTTTTTCTTTTAGAAAAATTTAGCTGAAACATTCTATTCTAATAGAGATGTTTATTTTACAAGCTAAACTTTTTTTCAAGCACAAACATCAAAAAAAGATCAATTCAGATTATATATATATTTATATATAATTCATTTAAGTTGGCTTGTTTCATAGAAGAGATTTTTTAATTTTGTAAAAAACTTTTTTTTCATTTTTCAATGTTCTAGAGCTCTACAATTTCGGATACTTCTGTATTTTCGATCATAAATCATTATTTTAAAATAACCTGTATCATCTGTTAATTGATTAATTTGTCCAATGTTCGATTTCAAATCACTTTCACCATCTAGTAGGAAGTTTTTTAAAAACTGGTTTGAAAAATCAATGTTCATAATAACGAATATTAAGTTAAAGTTGATTATCTCTGTATATTAAACTCTTTCGCATTTAACAATACGATGGATTTTTATTTCACATTTACAATGAAAGTGGGTAAAAAAATTATTTCCTTTAGGACTCTACCAATATGAATGATTTATTTACTTCAATTTCCTTTAATCAATCAGATCACAGATAGTGTCAAGAAGATAACAGCCCGTCTAAAAGAGAAGATCTCTCAACTAGATCTCCTAGCTCATATTGTCATCGATTTTTAGAAATAAATCGTTACAGGAAATGAAACGGATTGTTCACAACAACGCTGAACGGAAAGCGATTGTCGACAGATGAGATTAGCCAACTTAGAGTTTCGAAAACCGATTTTTATAAACCCGCTTTTATCTTAGATTGGATTTAATAGGATTTTTTTTTATTCTGAACTTATACCAGATCTCTTCACAAGCATTTCCCCTCTTAATTGGATAAATGAGTGAAATAAAAAAAAGAAACCAGCATTGATCAATTTAAGAGTAATTACTACTTAGTAAGTCAACATAAAATCTCAAAACTTTTGAGGATTTGCCTTCACTATGGCTGGAATCCTTGAACTAATAAATATCCTAATGATATATCTTTTTATATTGCAAAACTTTTAATTCAACTAACGACGCCCAAAATCCCTTTCTACAACTTTTTCCAAAGTTCTACAAGAATGGATTCGCCCTCGTAAAAAATACTGAAACAGTATGGAATGATAAGAAAAAAAAGACTTCATAATTTAATAAAATACGTGCGTACTTTAAAAGATTTTTTATCATGTCAGAACATGTTTTTGGATGAGGTTTTTGGCGTCAACTAAAATTCGTAGGCGAAAAATAAACATTTTATTATCTGCACAAGCACGTCAAAAAATCAGCTTTTAATGACTACGGTCAATAAAACCTAGAAAAAAATGTCATTTCGAACACATGATTATATGAAATGAAAGAAATAGGAAATGTTCTTTTTTTAAACAATTAATGAGAGACAAAGTTTTTTTTATCGTTTACAGTACTAAAGCGACTCATTCAACGAAACAATCAAAATGAATGAAAATATAATTTAACTTGCACGAGCACGTGGTGATTGGCCGTTCAACACATGATGTTCTGACATGGTACATGAAATATGCACTGCAGATTTCAACTTAACTTTTATTTTTCATGAAGCGAAAATAAAATTACTTTCCGAACAACCCAATCATACTATTGGGTTGAATGGGGGAGCCAGACACTCGCAAAGACCAATCCCGGTATCATTTTCAATGGTCCCGATATTCATTCAATGGCCACGGTGATTGCCATGGCCATTGAATGAAAGATCACTGGAAACATTTTAGAGCTGTATGTAGCTGAGTTTTGGGTTTCTGCCCTAAAATACAAACAACTCTACCTTTGCTATGCTGTACCACACTCATAAAAGTGAAGTATTTGCATCAATTTATAATAAAATCGAAACAAGGAATGTCTGCACAATTCAAGTTTTTTTAAAGTGTAGCAATGAGAAAACTTTTAAAATAAGTATTCTTCATGCACTGAAAAAGCCTACTTTTAATGTTAAAAAGGATACTTGTCGAAAAGCTTTTAAAATTGTTGATAGTTCAGACAGATATTAACAAAGGTACAAATGAAAAAATATCCTGAAACATGATAAATTATTGTACCACGTTTCGACATTCGTGTAGATTGAGAGTCAGTAAAACAATCTCTCGGTAATCACAAGACGTTTATTCGTAGAAATCTCCAGAAAATGCAGGAAAATACAACAGTTAAGAGTCACAGTTGCGCTGCTTCAATTCAGTTAATACAACGGGAAAACCGCTTCCAAATACAAAAGTCTGTTATATTTCGGACAGATAGCAGTTTCGGTGCACTGAACTAACACTCCAGTTTTCAATACTCTCTCTAGTCCCCCTGGTCAATCAGTCGATGGTGTTTATACCTCACTTAGCGTGAAAATCTAGAGGTTTTGCCAAGATTCTGGAAGGTTCTAGGCTTTAGTAAGGGTTCTAGAGCTTAGGTGATACAATTTTCCAGAACTATCTATTTTTTTTCCAAATCTCGCCAATAGAATCTTCAAAAGTTCGTAAAATCGCTGGAAATACCATTTTTACATAAAATTTGAATAATTTGAGCAGTTTTCGTCCTAGAATCTGTATTTCAGGTATGTCTATTTTGAGACAAATAAAAAAGCGAATATTTACAAGCTTGTAGCATATGTTACACCGTATCTCACTAGATATATTAATATAACTTAATACATTGTTTAGTGATAACTTTTTAATATCGCTAAGCAATACTTACGTATTAAACCGTCGATCTTTAGTGCGGAATTTCAAGGCGTCGACAATGAGTTGCTAAACCGCAGTCGATGGCAAAAAACCGCCATTATATATTATTTAAAAAATTGTTCAAATCTTAACTGTCGTCCACCATTTTCTTGGTTTCATTGTCCTTGACTTATCGCCGAATTTGAATCCGTTGCCAATGTTACTAAAGCGTTGGCGTCAACGGTCTAATACGTAATTGCCCGTTAAGGTTTAATTAAGGGCTAATAAGAGTCGATATTTTATAACGAACCATTTATAGATAACTCTGTCGTACCAATCGAGTACGAGGATGAGAAGTTTAAGAAGCAGAGTTTGATTTTTATTCCGGCTTTTTTAAAAAGGTTGGGGATACGATTGTCATTTTTCAATTTTGGATAACGACTCTGTATTTTATTTGCATTAATAATTTCACATCCAATTTTTAATTGAAAAATATTTTGTGGTGGGTCCGAAAGTTTTATACCTAATCAAACGGCTAGAAACAACGAAATACATTTGATTATGTCAGTTTTAATGTACACAAGTACAACATAGAAGATAAATTTTCGGTGGAATTTTAATTTAAATCATGCACTCTTTGGTTGCAAAGTCGGGTTCCTATTACTAGCCTACCTAGACCCATATACCCAACGATTCAGATCGATTGTTTTTATTGTTGCAAATCAAAATGCTCCAAAGTTAGGGGTTACAGTTGTATTTTAAGTACCTTTTCAGCTCTAATACTCAACAATCACGTTAACGACCATGGTGAGTTTCAGAAGTGGCCTCTTAAAACGTTTGAGGTTTTTGAATGGGGAGAGAATTTTTTACCCTTATTCCTTTTCCCTCTTTGCCAGTCCTGCTCAAACTGGAGGACTGCTGAGGAGTAAGACAGGATCTTATGTATGGGGATCTGGCTCTTCGGGGCCTTTTGGACCTGGTGTAGGCTTTCCTACACCAGGGGCATAGGTAACAGCAACACAATCAAATTTCCCACCATTAATATTCATTTTGGTAATGTTTATTAATTGTAACGTTAGAAATAGGATTCCACTGTTTTGCATAAATAGTGTCCATAGAAGATTTTTTATCATGCGAGGACATGTTTCCGTTAGAGAGTTTTGTATAATTGAAGGCTGAGAAGCAAAAAATAGCATAGGCAATGAACATAAATGGCAATATTCAACATCTTTTAATCGCATTAATTTTTTTCTATTTTCGTGATATTACTACTATTGCATTATCATTACGTATGCATCTTTGAAAGCAGATGCGTTTTTAAAAGGTTGATCTACTTTTAAAAGTATTGCTTTATCAAACCGGTATAACTTGATCGTAGATTTCATTTTTCCTTTTCTTAGCATTGCGCTTCTATACCAGATTATCAACCGTATTTGAAACTTGAATTGGATTGTCGAACTAAAAATAGAAGGCTTTTCAGCAACTCAAAGAACAAGTAGATAGATGGTAGATTAAAAAAATAGAATCAAAGAATTTTGCTGGCCTTCAGATAGAGTCTCAAACTCACAAAATGGTTTGAAATATTTTATTTCGAATTTTTTATCAACATGTCAGAACATGAATTTAGGATGAGGGTTTTGTTGTCAATAAAAATATGTAGGCGAAAAATAAAGATATCTGCACGAGCATCTCAAAAAATCTTTTAATAACTCGTTGCCCCTGCATTTACGAAATCTGATTTTTTTTAAAAAAAAGTCAATGATTACCGTAAATAAAACCTAGGAAAATATCATTTTGAGACGTGATTGTACGAAATGAAATAAATAGGAAACGTGATATTTTTTTTAAACAATCAATGCGAGATAAAGTTTTTTGGATCGTTTGCAATACTAAAGCGGCTCATTCAATGAAACAGTGAAAATGAATAAAAATATAATTTAACTTGCACGAGCCCATGGTGGTTGTCCGTTCAAGAAATGATGTTCTGGCATGATACATTGAAATATATACATAGCAGATTTCATTTTAGTCTTTATTTTTGATTGACGATGACTTCAAGTCCGGAAGTAATTATCTCATACCTCCTTAAATGCATGTGCACATAAGAAACCGGAATAGCCATATAGTTAAAATTTGTATTATCATTAGAGTGATGGATTAATCATTAATTACTAGAATTTTATGTATTCGTATTTTTAGGCCAAATTTGTCAATGGATAGGCAACCTATCATTTCCTACATGTGAAGTTATAATTTACTTAAAGAAGACAGATTAATGAGTTTGGTATGTAGTCTTGAAAGCCGAATTGTAGATTTTCATTAAATGTAGATTTCAATCGGTTGAAACGAGTCAAATAAAATTCTAAGAGAAACAAATTTCTTGTAGTCGGAAAATGTTTTAAAATAGATATTCAATGCTTAAATAGCAAAAAAAAAACATTCAAAAGGAATTTACAAGTTGTTTTTTAAATCATGTCTTGATTTATTTCTAAAATATGTAAACTCTTTTTTACAAAGTGCACAAATTTCTGAAGCAGATTCATCTCTGGATATATTAAAAAGGGATTAAAATTGCTACCTCAATCTTTTTGATATTCACAGCTAACGATTATATTATCAACGATGCTGACATCAAATCTTAAAATTATGGCAAAATAAATGGTAAGCAGAAAATAATGGCCGAGAATAAAATATCTTTGAGATAAACATTTATTGCAAGGAAGGAAGCGCGCATTTAAAACCATTTTATTTCGAAAAAGCTCTGAAAAGGAAATAAATTCCAATCCGGATTTTCTTTTCCCATCATTTGAATCGATAAAGTAGATGGTTATAATTCTTTCCGCCAAGCAGTCATTATTCATAGCAGAGGATCGGTGTGCATGACTCTCAAATTGCTGTTCCGGTTTAAATCATTGCTTCTGTTACTTTAACGACGTTTTTAGGAAGTTCAATACGTTCGAAAACAAACGGCTCGAAAAAGAAACATCAATTTTTCATTTGCGAAACTATTTTGGTAAAGAAACGTTTCTATTTTTAGCGAAATAAATGAAATTCTTAACAAGCAATTTAATACCGCTGGCTAGAAGAAAGACAATTGATTTAAGCAAATGATGGCTGTTACTTTAAAAGGCTTAAGCAAATATAATATAGAAAATTCAAACAAATTGTTCAAGAGTTTTTAGAACGATGAATTAAACTACCATTTTTACTTTTTCATATGTGAAAATTACCTTCTACATTTTACACCTTCCCTGAGCTCAGAAAACACATTTTTAGCATTATGGCCATAACTCGAAAAACGTTTTCAGCTAGAAAGATGAAATTTGGTATAAGATCTAAACACCAAATTAATTAATCGCTACCAAATATTGTGCAAATTCCATTTATAGGAAGGCTATAGAATTATTCAAACATAAGTTACACCATAATATTCACAATATTAAAAAAAAACAATTTTTTAAAAATACCTACTTAGACTAAAAAGAAAAATTTTATTTTAGTTGCTTTCTTAAATAATTGTAATTAATATAAATATTTATATAAATATGACAGAGTCACAATATTAAGAGGCAAAATAGAAAGCGAATTTTCTACTATCCTCTTTATGCATGGTGTTCGAACTCGCAGCCCAAACAATGAAACTAATGCCATACCAACCCGTCTATCTCGGCCTAACAATTACAATAAATAATTGATCAAAATATTATACTAGAGTTGAGTTTTCAACGCCAATTGAGGATTCAAAACCCACTGTGGCAACGCAAAATGCGTGGTTTTTCTATATAAGTTGGGAAACGAAATACAGATTAAAAATTTCTAATTTTCTTACTTTTGTATTATTTTAATTCGAAAGTGAGTCTTAATTGAAAATGAATCCGAAAAACCCGAATCATTAACAATGTTTAATTTTAAATGCATCAAACATTATGAAAATAAACAATCATTTAAAATAATCTGCCGAAAACATGTTAAGCCTAACCCCATTACTATGGGGGGGGGGGGCAAACTGAATTCGTAAATTGTTTGGCGGTGGGAAAATTTGGCGAGAAAGTTAGTTTTTATTAATTAATTTAAAAAAATCAATGAATTAATAATTGAAAAAACTATTAAAATCAAATGCCATCCACTAAAAGTTTTAAAAAAATTTACTTGAACTTCACTGGATGAATAAAAAGTATTTTATGAACGATTGAAAATGTGTATAAGAATACATGTATATAGGGTGATTGTGAGCTAATAGCAGGAATTGAGAAATAGATTTCGATGGATTATATTCAGTATGTCGGTCAGCACTTTTGTATATACGCAAATGCGATCATAGATGTTTGTTTAGTTATATCAAAGAACCGTTTTAAAGTAACAACGGGGCTATTTTGAGATGGATCTTGTAATTTTGAACCGAAATTCGATGATGAGAAAGATACCTAAGTTGGAACACCGAATCACCAAACTTCGGCACCATGCCAACGGGAATACATTTATCCTCGACGGATTTAACCACTTGACATACGAATTTATTTAACTTTCTAATCAGATAACTCAACCTATTTTGATAATTTATTGTTAATTTGATTTTTTTAATAACATATGGAGCATTTGGGATACCAAATCGTTTCAGATTGATTTTTTCGTATTTAAATACCTTATTATGTGGCTTAATTGCAGACTTGAAAATAAAAATTCAGTAATTCGTTGCGCGTGTCAGACACGTCATTGTATGAGAAGTGGTTAACGTGCATCAGGCAGCTTGAAGGGCAGTTCTTTGGTGGAAGTGGGTCTCGAATCTGAAACCCTCTAGTTCCGAAGCCGAGAACTCACCACCAGGCCACCACGGTCCAGCGTTTAATGACAACGCAGTGATTGAAATAAAATTTGATATGTGCTCTTGTGACTATAATTAGAATTCTACGTCAAATTTTGATTTCTATCGTTCGAATAAAAGCATTTGAGTTTTTTTTCGTACTTATATATCAATCGCAACCTAGTGATTAATCGATGAAACAAATCGTCTAAGATGGCAAGTTAATATTTCTTTCGCCAAATTTATTCGCCAACTGCAAGCGGTTAATAATATACAAAGTGAAATTTTCTTTATTATGCTGCGAAACTTGCTACGCTACTGTGTGGGGTTTAGAAAATTAATATCTGATCACTCATGGCGTTTAAAACCTACACAAAATTCGCAGTTTTGTGCGGAATTGAATGCGGAGGAACAATTTTAATAGAGAGCGTGCCAGAAAGTTTTGTGAGACTAGGAACGCTAACTTTGGTTGCAAGGTACATATGATAGAGACATTACTTTTCAATCCCTCTATTTCGATAACCCTTTAATCTACTGAATTAAGTTGCCATCAATTTTCAAATTTCATTTTTGCACCAGTAGTTAAGTTTCCTTACAAAATAACTCCAGAGAACCCAAGAGAAAAATTTTAATTAATAGAAATATCTTAATTTAATTATTAAATATTTTTCATTCCTACTTTTAGCTTATATTGACTTCTTTCTATTGTGTATGTGGTAAAATCAAATGAACGTAACGCAGATTGATTTAAAAATTAAATTCTAATATTTTTAGTATTTTGAGAAACACAGTAGGAATGGGCTTATAATGTCATTAAAGAATAAATTTAAGTCGTGTTTTACAAAAAAGCTATAGCTAAGAAAGAATTTCAAAAAACAAAAACAAAAAACGATCATCTTCTGAGTTCAAGTTTAATTATTTAAAAGTGAGAAATCGTAAACAACCTGGAAGATGATGTCATTACATAGAAACGACAAACAAAAAGCAATTGATAGTAAATTTAATTAAATATTTCAAACGGTACTAGCAAAAAAACTTCAAAAGTCATGGGTCAGGTGACTCCCTATCTACCAATAACAAGAAGAATATATTTTGCCTACATTTTTTCAGAGACGCCACAAAACCCCATAACCAAAATAACATGTTCTACATAATAATTTACATATATAGATATATAAATGTTTATATATAGTGTGGGAGAGAGAGGGATTGAGACCGATAGAGAAGTTTCGCGATTGTTTCAAGCCAGTTTAAACTGGTTAATGACTTTAATTAAGACAAATAATGACTCAAAAACAATGTTCTCTCATGATAACTTGAAATTCGTAGATTTCATTGCGTCGTTGCGATCGTAAATTTCATTTTCTTTTTGTTGTTATATATATAACCGTAAATGTGATTAATCCGGTGATTCTATATAATAACCTGTAAATGCATAATCTCTAAATTTGGTGATGATTATACATAATCACAGGCTATTATATAATCTCCAGTTTATGATTTTTATTGTCAAATATATAATTTATTTCGGAATCGCATCCAAAAATATTATTCAGTTGAATTCATTTTGAATCGTTTATTAAAATCCCAGAAAGCAAAGCGTTATTTTTCCAGGATAAAAGCCTTTTCATTAATAAAGAAAACACAGCTTATGAGTTTAAATTCAGACCAATAAAATTGTTTGAAATTAATTTTTTGAAATTATATCGAAAATTTCCAAAAAAAGTTTTATTTTCAATCTATTTTAATAAAATTCCACGAAAATTATTTATATATTTTTCTCAGAAACTTCGAGTCTATTTGGGGAAAATATTTGTTTTTAATCTAAATATAATATTTCTAATGGAAGTTTTTTTTCAGTCATTTAGAGGCGGATCACCTTTATTCAACCGCTTTTAGAAAGAAAAAAATTTCTATTCTTTCGTACTGGGTCACGCAAATGGCGCATTAAAAAAAATGCCGGACTTAATAATGACGAACTCCTGTAGTGCAGATTACTTTGAAGGGCACCGATCTGAAAGGAATTCACTTGCAGGCCTGTGTCAACACAGGAATGTATGATTCATTATAGAGGGTGAAATATTTACTAAAGTAATGATGCGAAGCATCAGAAATATTGCGATGAATATGAATCATTAATCCCGAACATTAATAGAAGATAATTAGTCTTGAGAAATTCTCAATTTTCATGGAAACGGCAATGATTTACTCAATCCCTGCGATTAGTTCACACTCTCCCTCTATATATCTTGTCCAAATTTTCAATCGTTAATGAAATACTTTTTATTTATCCAATCAAGTTCACGTAAATTTTTTTAACTTGTAGTAGAAGACATTTGATGTTAATGCAGCTTTTTCAAATATTGATTCATTCATTAAATTTAATTAATATTTAATACTTTAAATACAGTTTTAGTAATTTAATGAAAATTGAAATCAATAGGCAGCAACTCGATCAGTAAAATGCGAGGATTTCAGTATTTTTCAAGTGAATGTGAAGAACGAGAGTTCAATTCTTGCGAAAATCAATCATTTTCTGATAAGTTATTTGTATTGATTGCAATTATTGCGTCCGTTGTCCATGGATCTGAGAAAGCATGTTTTGCAGTAATCTTCGGGTTCTTTTTAAAACTCAAAGATGTCTGGCAGAAAACATTTCGCAATTTAACCTATTTGGATGAAATAATTTCACAGCGGGTGGGGTTAATGCAAGATATTAGAAATGCCCTGAAGATGACAGGCATTCAGTTAAGTTATTGGATAAGATTTATAAGAAATAAATATGCAAGCATCAGATAGAAAGCTTAACAAGATTCAAAATATACTTAATGGACAACAAAAGAACAATCACTATAAATTAGCGTTTTGCATTCGGAAAAATAATTCTATGCATAATTATTGCTCCGAAAAAAATATATTAATGTTTTAAGTCGAATTTCCCGAAAAATGAATCTACATCTTATCACTGTTAAAATTTTTAACATTAAAAATTAAAAATAAATAAAATGTTCAAAATGATGTCCACAAAGACACACCGCAGAAAACGAAATTATGTATTTCATATTAATTATTTGAAAACTCAATGATACTAGAAAACAAGTTTTTCTTCCAAAACGGCTAGACTCATTTAAGTTTCATTCTATGTTCGCGAATGCAGATAGAAAAAGACACAATTCAAAGTATAAATTTTCAAAGGATTGAAAACATGAAAGGACAAAATTAAATTAGAATTTGTCACCAGAAATATCACTGGAATCGGGCAGTCTTATTTAATGGCGCTATAACTTAATTTCAGCAACAGCCATTAAAAGTTATTAATTTGCTTATATTAAAGCAGCACTACGGCTATTTTGGGACGGTTCTCATCATTTTGAACAGTAATCAGATGAAGTGGGGGACACCTGAGCTGGCACCCCCTCCTCTCTACACCACACCAGTAGGAGGACGTTTCGCTCTGACGAATTTAAACGTGCAACAGACCCCTTTAAACGACGGTTCTTCGGTGGAATCGGGTCTCGAAACGGAACACCCACGGCTCACGAGGCCAGATCTTTCCGCCAAGCCACCTTGGCAGTATAGGAATTCTGAGCTATCGGAATGCATTGAAAAATTCTCCACTGGAGCTAAAAAAACTGGAAATAAATCCTTGATTTGTGAGGCATCTTTCTGGACAATATCAAATGGTGAAGGCGTTGGAGAGTTTTTTTTATTTATAATTTCCAGTCCTCATCCACTACTCTCCAAATTTCCAACAGTCATAGTTGACAATTAAAATGAATAAAAATATAATTTAACTTGCAGGAGCACATGGTGCTTGGCCGTGCATTAAATGATGTTCCGACATGATACATTGAAACATGCATAGTAGATTTCATTTTAATCTCCTTTTCTATCTATCCTTATTGTTAATTTTCCCTTGTAGCAGAATCCAATGACAATCGTAAATCCCTTACTACAGCTATATCAATAAAACAGGTTTCTAAATTTATTTTCTCTTCGTTTCTGATCATAAATATTTAGTAATATTTAAATAGTAATTGTTTTCATTTGTTTTCGGTTAAACAGTATTTAGATTCATCTGTATCAAGCAAAATATCTCGGCGAACAGCTGTTAAGTTGCAAATCGTGTTTATTATTTTATTTATTGTTTTAGATGTATTTAAAAACTTTAGAATCGGTTTCTGCCCCTGAGGATTTTCTTTCTTGCCAGAGATTTCATTTTATAAATATTAAAACAATACGAAACTATTCAGGTTATTCATTTATAGCTTTCTTTCCATGCGGAAATAATTGAGGGTCTTTTTTCTTTTCCAATTTATACAGTGGCTTATTTTTCTTTAGAAATTTTATCATGCATTTCAGAACATAGTTGAATTTTGGGATAAGAATACTTCTATTCGAAAAGTGCAAAAATATATCGCCCAGTATATGTTTGTTTACATTTTGAAAGTAGACTAAATTAAAAGTCGTAGAGTATATTTCTCAATTTAAATAACAAACTGATTCTTGAAATTTTGGTTCCAAAACACTTGCTTTTAAAATTCTTAATCGTAATCGTTATGAAAATTTGCAAATTATCAGCTGACTCGGGAACATAATTTTTTTAACCCTTTTGTGTACTAAATTCTTTAATAGGCAGTATAATAATATGATTAAAAAAACTTTATCAAGAAAAGAATATTTTGCCTATCTCCAACTTCAATATAACTGCACCTTTTTTCTAGAAATATTTTATAAAAGTATATCGTCTTGCCCTTTGACATTACGGTAGTTTGATTTTCAAAATTCTTACTGTAATACCAAAATAAATGCCTTTGAACATATAATAGAGCATTTAAAAAAAAGTAATTTTAAATAGGATTATTTAAAATAAATGAAATAATCACTCTTTTCTTTTTTTAGTTCGCGTTTACAATTCTAACCACAGGTTATGCATTTAAACCGAGTTTTGAAATACTGTTCTAAAAACACCAAAACAATAAGTATGGTAGTTATTCTATAAAATAAAAATATATAATGCAAATAGTAAATGATTATACACACATTATCATTTCTCTTTTGCAATGTAACAACAATATAGCATATTAAAATTTGCAAAGCGTTCTGCCCTCATTTGTTATAGAATGATCGGGCAGTTATAAATTGCGATCAAGTTATAATGACTGACAGTAAAATAAATTACAAATGCAATATAATATTTCGCTATAATTTGACTAAGGATTTAATATTTTCATTTAGAAATTCATAAAAATCTAAAATTTAAAATATTATTGTATTTTTAAAGTTTGCACTTGTTTGAGTATTTTACGTTAAAAAAACAGTACACAAATTTCAAGTGACTTATTTTAATTTCAACCTGCGATGCATTTCATTAAGGATATTTGCACATACATACCTTAAGCAGTTCAAAACGAATTCAACATTGTTTCGAAGATGTTGAAATTAATAGTGTCGCCATCTTTTGCTAAAATAACTAACAAAACAAAGCGCAAAGGAAAATAAATATCAATTTTTATAACTTTTATAGACATATTTAAAGCACCTTTTATTTTTCACTTTTATGTTTCGGCATCGCTTTTAACTTTCGCTAAAGTCAAACGGCAAAAAAAGTTCGACATCTTTTTCAAACTGAAAAGAAAGTTTCTACGAGGATATTTCGGTTTCAAAATATCAATTGAAAGCATTTGAACTGCGATCAGATTTAATACAAATATAAAGAATGCGGAGCTATCAAAATCAGAATATAGAAATATCTATATTATCATTATATGAATTCCTCGAGCTCCTTATATCATACCTAGGGAGTTAAACTCACAAAAAGGAAATTTCTGGCATGAAAAATAGTTTATAATTCCTTAAGAAAAAATCCCAGTAAAACTTAAATTTCAACATGATTCTTTAAATTTAACAAAGCTCAGAATTTTTTGTGTATTCTCTAAAATTATATAAAATATAAAACAAAAATTATTATAAAAGTAATTAATTTTTTATTAAATTAAAACGTGAAACAAATGTATCCTAAAAAAGTTTCGAAAACTGGCGCCTGTAAAGTTGCTTGCACTCACAAAAACAACTTTAATGGCCTCTACAGATTAAAAAAATGTACAGCTACAGAATTAATGACAAAATAAAGAACCCAAAATTGAATAAAAGTTATAAACATTAAATAAAATTTAGTAATTTCAATTATATATATATATATATATATATATATATATATATATATAATCCAATTTTTTTTTTAAATTTAAAACGCATGAAGAATTAAATTTGTAAATACACAACGCTAAAAGATTTTAAAATATAAAAATTATTTTATCTTAAAAACTTTTAGAAATATATTGAAAATATCAAATTCTCGAAAAAAAATTACATTTAGAGAAAACTTATTTACAAACATATTCTGAAGAAAATGAGAGAAGTTAAAGGCAATTTCTAAAATATATTTAATTTGTATATTTGCAGCATTCATATTGTAAATACAAACAGTAAATAGTCTTCAAAATAATAAAAGAAAAATATCGGAAGAATTTTCTCCATTAAACAATTTATAAAATGGAAGAGTAAATAAGGTATGAAAAAAAATATTAAGACCATGAATTAAATATAATTTATAACTAGCATTATCCTATTTCACTTTTTATATAAAGTAAATAAAGAATAATAGGGATGTTTATTATGTATATCAATTGTTGTTCTTAACCAGTTTTGCAGACTGCACCTGGAAACTATCGATCATTTTCTGTTATTTAAAGTTTTCTATTCACTATTGTGAAATGATGCTATATTATCAATATGTTTAACACAATAACTAGATTTTACAGTGACTTCGTGCGCATGGAAAAGCACAAAACTCACAAAAAAAAACCATTTATAGTGGGTACTTTAAATAAAGCAACACAGCAAATAAAGTCTATATTTCTTTAAAATCAAGTCAAGCCCATTTTGTACATCGATCGAGATTGGAGAGAGCTACAAGACTATTATACACATAATTTTTAAACTTTTAATTAAAATGAACACAGCTGTCAACAATTACAGCACACTACACATGCGTGAATTTTCAACACAAATCGGGGCAAGGCAAATGCGGGAATTTTCTACGCCAATAGGGGTAACACAATGCAGATTAGAAATGTTCAATTTAATTTTATTATGTATTAATTTAATTCAAAAGTACTTCAAAATGAATCCGAAAAATCAATTCATTAACAATGTTTGATTTTAAATGTATCAAGCATTATGAAAATAAACAGTATCTTTTAAAACAATCGATTGAAAATATCTTAAGCCTAACCTCATTAGCGTGGGGGAAAACAAATTGAAGTTTTACTCATTTGGAGACGTGGAAATGAAGAATTGTGGCTGGAAAGTAAAAAAAAAAAATATGTCGTTTTTACTGTCACTTTTTCCAAATTTACTCTCAATTTTTCCGCTTTTTTTCTCTGTATTAGAACTTTCCTCGCGTCTTAATCATATATTTAATTATCCGAATTGGTAAAGCGGTTCTCGAGTTTTGCGCTTAGCAACACATTTGGCGATTCATTTTTATTTATATAGTTAACAAATGTATCGAAAACCCCAAACGAAAGTCACTCCAATTTAGTTCAAAGTTCACTCTTAACCGCTTAGGAGCTTGTATTTTATTTATTGTATGTAGGTATCCATACATGCATACATACAAACAACTAAACAAAAGTACATAGAAATGCATCCGCCCTTAAGCGATTAATATACATTTATTTCTTAAGTATCTATAATCGATATATGTGAAAAAAATTTTTACCACTATTAAAAATTCAAATACGCTATTCTTAGTGCATAAAGAAACCGAAATTAGTATGCAAATGCTTCTTCATACATATTTATTCAGGATTTTGTCATTACTAAACAGTGCATTTAAAACTATAAAAATGCTAGATCGTAAAATGCAAATGCCTAGGCTGAAAAAATGTTTATATGCAATCTAATTATCATTACGGGAAAATTTTATTCAAATAAAGACGTCGTGGTTTATTCAAGTCAAAGAATTAACGCGTTAAAGTAATTATTTTTTATGTTCTTTTTTCAATGACTGTCACCGTATCTCTTGTTTATTGTGATATTCTTTATCGGTTAAATAATTGAAAAAGGACAGTTTAGTTTTTTGTGGTCATCAAGAGCACCTGTAAATTCTTTTTTTATTTCTGTTTTAATGAATTAAAACTGTTAAGAATATCTTAAGAAAATTCTTTGCTATGTGTTTCAAGTTATCAACATATATTAATATTTTGCCTACCTGTAGTTATTTAAATTGTTTTAATTATATATTTTAAAACTTCAGTTTATTTAGACCCAGTTTTGAAATAAATAGAAAACTACATACGAAAGATCTCATAATTTTAATTTTTCTACGCTTTTTTTAAATTTCAAAATAAAAATTCTTGACGATAAAAATTCAAAAAAATTGTGCATATTATATTA
>JAOUZG010027273.1:1418324-1429561 GCA_026289955.1 Argiope argentata | reverse complement strand
ATATATATATATATATATATATATATATATATATATTCGAAAATTTTATAATAAATTATTTAAGGTTTCAACAAAAGTTTGATGAAAAAAAAACGTTATCTATTAAAATGGGAATTTATGTACCAAATCTATTATAGTATGCAATTGAGAATTAAGTCGTGAGCAAATGACCCTGATCCATTACTTCTCTCTTCAACATTATGTATAACATCGGAGAGGAGAAAAATAACCTCTGATGGATTTAAAGTGCATCATCAAGTGAACATGCATAGTTCTACGCAGGGATCGGGTTACGAACCTGGAGACTTCCATTCCAAAGCAGCTTTTTCCAAATAATACATATGTAGGTTCCAGCTTCCATTCCTCCACCCCTAACATTCATTTTATTTTTGAGCATTAATAATCAATGCAACGGAGTTTTTATTGATGAATCTGAAAGCTTTGGACAGTTGACTCGAATTAACATTTCCAGAATTATTTGTTGTGATATTTAATTCCTCTTTTTCACAATAACACGGAATCAATTCCGAAATAAATGGAAAAACTTTGAAATAATAAGCATTTATTAATTATAGTTAGTAATTTATGATTTTGACATCTGTTTGGCGTACAGCCCATAGCTCCTTTCTGAGAAGATCCACCATGTAGACATTTGTCTTTTTCAAGGTTTGGGGGTTACTGATAATTGACTCCAGGGTCTACCAGCACTGAGAATAACACACAAGAACAATCATATAAGTTATAACTTAAACTAATGTGCCCTATCCTTCATCTTTAACACTTAAATTTCTACCAACAAGATATCTCGTCTTTCAGAGACTTCCTATCACAGCATCTGTTCTTATATAAAAAAATAAATGAACAAAATAAAGATTCTTCAGATATGTAATAGAAAGTTCAGCCTATCTAAACTGGCATAACAGACAAATTTTAGCTGAGGAATCTAATTGGAAATATCTGAAAAGACGAGATATCCCCCGTCTGTAGTGTTGAAAGTGTCAAGGGATTATCCTTGAGGATCACAAATGTAGTGATATGTCATCTCTATAAGTTTTATACAACAGTCTAGTCACAGTTTATTCTACTTCAGCATCTTGAGTTAGAAATCCAAATCCAAAACGTATAAATAGATAAATTTAGAATATTTAAGGAATTTCCACCTTGAATGCTTAAAACATCTTTTAACATAAAGTAAGATATCAGATTCCATAATATTTTTAATACCATATTCTCTTTTGTTTTTATCTTTTAATGATAATAGTTTCGAATATTCCAACAGAGACGAAGGATGCCTTCCACGACTGAGAATCTTTGATGCAAAAGAAACCAAATAGCGCAAAGATAAAAAAAACACGTTTCATTCGCTCGTTCAATAAATAATGTATTTGATGATTTTAAAAGCTGTTGTAGCTTAAGCTTAAATAACGATATCTTAAATTTTAAAAAATGGTCCAGTTTTTCAACTTTTTTTCCCGCATAAACGACTCGTGGCGATCATTTCACAAGTCTGAATTCTAAAAACGGAGGGCAGCGGGGGCCGAAAAAAGTATCATGTAAATTGAAGAAAGACATATCTTCTAAATGAATTCATTTTCCAATTGAGACTGTGCTCCACCCAACTGTCAACCGACGGGTCGCAGTCGTTCTTGTTATTTCTTCCGAGATAATTGCCTCTTGACGTAATGCATCGCTGGCGATTCTGTGACAAAAACATGGCACGACTTACCACCGCAAGTGGTTAATTGCTCCTTACATTTATTAATTAATCGTGTTATGCCCTTCCCGAAGTCCACTAGAAACAGCCCCAGATTCGTATCCTCTGGGGCATTGCAGGAAAGAAAAACAAGTCGGAAATTCCGTCTTTGTCTTTTTCGTATACTTTTGAGACATATTCGTATACTTTGAGGTGTGTTTTATGACTTAATAATTGAATGAAAAGGGGTAACATAAAAAACAATTTTTTAAAAATGCCTACTAAAGTCAACAAAGAAAAATTGATTGTAGTTACTTTTTGTTAAATAATTACAATTGTTGTTCTCGTGTTCCACATTACAACGGAAGGAGGGGGTATAGTAGCTTCTGACGGTATAGACCCCAGAGCATCCAGAGGCTCAAGGGTTCATAGGGGTCAGAAGTCTGACTTCTAGCTCACACAAGTCACAAACCTATTTTACGGGCTGAACTTAATTCATACATTTCATTCATTCATTCATTCACCGATCGAAATTTTGATCCGGAACTGAGATCTATCACCTCTGACCAAGTGTCCGCCAGTTGTATTACTCTCGACATGGAGGACTTTGTGACCACGACAGATTTAACGTCCACGCACACACACAACCTTCATCTGGCGGGTTCGAACTCGCAACCTAACGGATGCGAATCCAACGCCCTATCAACCAGGCTATCACAGCCTAATAATTACTTTAACTTCAAATAATTAAGATTAATGCCGATAAAGTTATTATTTAATTAATAAAAAATCAATTAATATTTCAAAAAACTGTATTAACATCGAGTGCCATCCACTACAAGTTTTTAAAAAATGTATTTTAACTTGAGTGGATGAATAAAAAGTATTTTATTAACAATTGAAAATTTGAAAAAGGTGTATAGGAAGCGTGTGAATTAACAGAATGAATTAAAAAAATTGAGTATGCATTTAGAACCCATTTCCATTTGACAAAAAATATTTGCGCTGACGTACGCACAGACACGAACAGATAAGTGTGTTCATGCCAGTTCTGCGATTTGATTTAAAATTAAATGCAATGCATATTTACAGTTTTGGTGCAAATATTATAAAATAAAATTCATCCGACTAGCTTCTGAAGTGCGAGATGCCGCAGTAGCATAAGTAAAACATCCATAGGCAGTCAACTCTACATATTTTGTCCAAATTTTGAAACAGTACCACAATTTAATAAAATCATTTACTGAAATTTAATCTGCCCTTTTCGTTTTCGAGTTATAGTGTTCATATGCGCACCAATTAATAAGTATTGTCGGCATATTTGCATAATATTAGCATCGAACATCTTGTTTTTGTGATAAGTGAATCAATAACAAAATGCATCAACAAAAATTTAGAAAAATTCTAAATATTTCATCTTGATACTAAAGTCGAGATATACCCAACCACTCGCGACTCCCAAGATGGTTTTTAGCGTGCAGCTTGGAGAATAAAAGGTAGGGTTTTCTATCGGTATCGGATAATCTATCGGTCATTTTGCTGCAAATTCTTTTTCCTATTGGAGGAGATATTATTTGACCCCTTACTTCCTTTCAATTCTTTTAAACCGCGATACAGATGTTTTGTTCATTTTTTTTTGAAATAAAGTGCAATAAGATTTCGCTGTTAGGGTTAGAAATATTTACATACAAAGTATTTTAGCACAAGATTTATACACTTTCAATGTCTTTATTGAGTAGTAAAATATATCATTACAGTCTCATAAAACGAAATTCGTTCGGCTATAATTTACTAAAACAGTTTTAAAATAAGGTTAGGCGGATTTTTTTTTCTTGCAAAGTTATAAGAAATTTTCAAAATAGATGATAGGAATTGTTTGATTTCGAAGACATTAATAAGTAGTAAAATTCAGCTAAGTTAATTACAAATAATTAATTTAAAATAAACTAAATCATAAAGTTTTTTTATATGATAGTTAAAAAAAGAGAATAACGACAAAAACTGTTGGCTCTGTATGACATATCTGAGTAAAAAAGGAATGTGATGCTTTCCATAAATTGTTCAATTTGAACTCATACACTGCGGGATAATATGAATCTGAGAACAAAAAAGAAACCTTTACGCATATTTGACGCATTAGAACGCAATGCATTTTTTGAATTTAGATTTCATTTTTTTAATACTATCTCAATACCATGAATATGAAATAAAAAAATGTTTTTCAAAAAATACACTGATTTTTTTATGTCCAAAAAGTTTCTCCAAATACACAAAAGAAAAAAATATATGTACACAAAGGAAAAATATTGCTTAAAAAAATGGCGATTCAATTTGATTTGATTTTTTAATCCATCCGATAAAATATTAATATCCACTTTTTTAATTACTTTAAAATGCATCTATTATAGAGTAAAAAATCAAAACAAATTAGTTCCGAAAAGGAACTGCGTATAACTTCTATTACAACTTTTCGTTAAAAGTATTATTCTATCACTACATATTTTTTTAAAAAAAGAGTAGTAATATGAAAACAACGTGCTTCCATTTTTTCTGCCATTATATTTTTATTTAAAAACCAACAAATATCAAAGGACCAATGAAATGTATTTTACGATCTTAACATCAAACGATCTGCGCCCACAATAGCGTTTCAATACCCGTTCAGCAGATACGGACGATTTGATTTGACGGATCTGCAAAACACAATGCGACCATTATCTCAAACGATGCAACTTTATCTTAAATGATGCAACTTTAAAGTAATTTTTGGTATTTATGGACTAATTCAGCCAACTATTCGACGATAAAAAATTAAGATAAAAAATTGATTAATATTTTGTTTTCATCAAAACATTTCATGCCAGCATTTTATAATTGAAGAAAACTTACATTCTTTGTGTATATTCAAACTATGACTTAGCTGGCCATTAAATATAAAAGATGTTACATGGTTCTTGACGTACATAATGAAAATAAATACTCAAAAAATATCTAAGCGAAGGAATAAGGTCAGTCAAAGAATCACATTCGTGACAGATAATCTCCACTTTTGTTTTCCCTTCATAAATTTCTTACTTCTGCTGAACAGTTGTTGTGGATGACCGAGTCCATTGTTGGAAAGGAATGAACTAATACCTCGTCGTGTCTTATCATAAAAGTAGAATAGTGTTATCTTTGAGGTCTCCTGGATCATTATTCAATCGAAATGGCTTAGCCGAACTTATCCACTTAATTTCGGAAGAATGTATCTCTTTCTTGGAATAGATATACTTACAGCAAAGGGCAGATTTTTTAAAAACAAATCTGTTCAGAAATTTGGCTTTGCCATTTCACAGAATACTATAATAAAATAAAAAATAATAATTGTTTACGAAAATTCCGATATTCATTAATATATGCATCTTAATTAAATTCTGAACTGAAAAATAGTGTAAACATTGTATTTAGCACCATACGGTGTTCCCCCGAATTTTAATTGCTAACAATATCTGCTGTTTTATACTACAGTACTACATATAAAGACTATAACAGTTACCAAGGATACCTTTAAAAAACATTCAATTGGAAAAATTACCTTTTTTGTATACAAGATTTAGATTTCTGTGTAAAAATTGAAGATAATTGTAAATTTAAAATGACGTAGAACTCAAAATGAATTTACACAAAAAGTATTAGAAATGATATTCTCTTATTAATAGATATAAATGATGGTAAGGGGAGGGCATCATAAAGTGATTTAAAAAAAAGGGTTTTCGTTTGGAATCTCTGTCACTGAGCAATATATACTGTTTCAAACAAACTTGAATGTGCCGTGGTGTTAAATAATAATGAATCATTACAATAAATGTGGTCTAAAATTTTTCTCACATACACTGAAATAAAAGTATTATACACTTCCTTCCGCATAAATTTGTGGACCTTGTATAAGGCTACGAATACCATCAAGTTACTCAATGATTTACCTGAAGTTAATTATTTATTACAAGAGACGGATTCATAGATTCATCTTTTTCATTTAGACTTGAATCAGTCTCCTTATGATTTACCAAGATTTTTTTAACTTCTTCAAACATGGAATACATAAAAGTACTTTTTTTATGGATCTTTAAGCTGCAAACCGGAGAATTTAATTTTGGAATTATTTAAGTGTTCGTATGACAAATATAAGAAGCCAAACAAAGGAAATTTAGTAATTATATATAACACAATTTTTGTTTGAAGCAGAAGGCAGTTTCAAGACAGAGGAGAGACTTTCGAATTTTATCATGTCAAAACATATTTTGGGGATGAGGTTTCTGATGTCAACAAAAATCCGTAGGTGAAAAATAAAAAAAAAATTATTATCTTCATGAGAATCTTTAAAAAAATTAGATTTTAATAACACGTTGCCATCACATTTACAAAACCTCCTATTTAAAAAAATAAATTAATGAATACAATAAATAAAAACTTGAAAAAGGTCATTTTGAGCACGTGATTTATAAAATGAAAAAAAAAAAAGGAAATGTGATATTTTTTAAACAATAAAGGCGGGACAAAGTTTTTTGGATCATTTGCAATACTAAAGTTACTAATTCAATGAAACAATTAAAGTGAATAAAACTAAAATTTAACTTGCACGAGCACGTGGTGCTTGCCCGTTCAAGAAATGTTCTGACATGAGACATTGAAATAGGCATAGATTTCATTTTAATCTTTTTCGCTTTAAAAGCTTGATTATTTTGCAAAAGTATGGCAGTATAGTAAAAAAGGGGAATAAGTGAGCAAAATAGAAGTTGTTATGAGCGTTACCATTAACAATTCGGATAAATTTCGAATCAGTCGGGCAGATGAAAGAAGCCCGATTCGTTTTACTCTGCTACGAAACCAGTTACAAATGAGAAAACGCAATTTGACAGAAACCATTCATGGATCACTAATATCAGTTACTGTCACACAGAAAATTTAACTATTTTAAATAGTTACAAATTTTGAAACTGCGAGCTTTCTAAAATATCAAAGTAATTTTAAAACATATCGGGTGATCTATTATGAAAGATCAAAGCATATTTTGAATGATGAAGATCATCCTAAAATTTCAGAATCCTTTTGCATCCACCGAACTTTTACTTACGAAGAAAAAGAAATAATCTTCCATGAAATCGCCGATTTCATTTTATCTGCTTTAAATCGAGAAGCAGTTTCTTTAAATTAAAGTCGTAATACTATCCAAATATTGAAATACTTCCACTTGCCCGATCAAAGACTGGGAGCAGGGAAAAAATTACATCCGAAAGGAGCAAAATTGATTCGCTGTTCGTCGGAGCAACTAGAAACAGAGATTGAAAACGCGGAGAATTTTCCAATAGATTGGCTTTCAAAAGAATTTAATCAAGATTATCTATTCTAATTTTGCAACAGATGTAGATGAAATAACTTTGGTGCAGTCACATGAATATATATATAAAAAAAGTAATCAGAAATTATTTTGGATGATATTTTAGAAACTCATATGAATGTCTGCCTCTCTAGCTTATTTATTTTACTTTAAATTAACATTTAATAAAAAGCTTTAAGTTAAATCGCAATCATCAAATTTCAATATCCCATGATCTGTGCATTCCGTTTCCATTAAAACCAGACCTCGGTTCCCTAGATAAAATTCGAAATAGAAATCTACTGAATTATGTCTTAAATGAAATTGCTTGAGACTTTATTCAAATATTTAACTTAAATTAATTTTGAGTTGATAAAAAGAACACTTCCACGTAGATAAATAATGATGAGTAAAGAAATATAACGACAATATGCGGACATTTTTCAAATATTTTCAGAACGCTTTTATATTCAATATAAAAGCGTTCTGATACTGTAATAAAATCGGATTTATGAATATAAAATGAAATATAAAACTTTAAATGGGAATTTTTAATGATTATGAGCTGAGATTTCAAATTAAAATTTGAAATTACAATGTTATAAAATGTTATTAAATATTTGAATCACAAATTTAGAAAACGGTTTATTTAAGTAAATATTGCATGAAAGAATTTTTCAAAGCTGAAATATTTGCTTATTGAACCCCATCGCATACAATGGCGAGTCTGACTCGCACACGGAATAAAGAAATTTATCTTTCAATCTCCAGTTAAGTATTCATCTAAAAAGCATAAAAAAATCTTTAAAACACTACAATATCTCGTATGCCCTTACATTATGTATACATTGTATAAAATGAAGACTTTTGAAAGCGTCTGCAAGTTGCAACCACAAAAACTGGAGAAAAAGTTAATGGACATTCGAGATATTTATACCATTTTCTAGAGCATTTATTGGGGGAGGTTTTAGTATATTAAAATAGTATCAAAATAAAAAGAAACGTTTTATAATTGAGATTCGGGCATGCGCAAAAACCTCATACTCCGCGCGTGCAAATAGCAAGAGCTCTGGTATGCATACGCGATACATTTCTTTGTTTGCGTTTGATTTTAAACAGCGATTCACAGCTCATTATGCAGTAAAGAAGGAAATTTTACGTCGAAAGGTTCACCCGTGTTTTGTCTACGGACATATCAATTTTACTTTTGTAGAAATCTAATAATTAAGAGTGTGCGCTACAAAAAATTATTTTGTACCTATTTTGGATCATTTCTAAACATATTTTTATGTTTGTTGGATGATGCGTACCAGGCCCATAACATATCGGGTGGAGGCTAGACTTAAGTTTGAAGATAATTTTTCTTCTCGGCTGCTATGTCAAGGGCAACGCGGTGCTAGTATTATAGGAATTAAAATAAATATCTCAAATAAGATGCATCATCTAATTAGGAAATTAAATCCATAAGTCAATAGCTTAAGAAATCTGTGAAGGTCGGGAATCAATTTGTTTCGGCAATAAAATTTCAAGTCTTTAAAACTTAAAGTATCATTTATATCATCCTTTTTAGGCTACTATTAGAAATCTATACTGAATATCAAAAGCATTTATCGGAATAAAATTGGAAAAAATTCTATTATTCTATAGAACGACTGCAATTTTAAAAAAACACGCCAAAATTATGAAGAGAATTTGGACACATTAATTTGGACTTTTAATGAGAAATAAATGGTTTGTCTACAATAGAAAATTTAAAACAAGCAATATAAAAAAAAACGTTTAAAATTAATTCCTACTTAGGTTGACAAAAATTAAATTTCAGTTACTTTTTATTAAATAATTACAGTTGTTGTTGTTCTTGAGTTCCGCTTTCTAACAGAAGGAGGGATGACGTAGCTTCTGGCAGATGTGGTCCCCTTGAGCACCAGAGGACAGAAGTCGGACTTCTTGCTCACAAACAAAGACTTTTTACAGGGCGATCTTCCATCGTGCATTTAATTTATTCATCCATAGATCGTAATTTAGATCTGGAACAGAACGATCCCCTCTGACCCTTCCTTCAATTATCTTCAAGTGGCATTAGGACGTTGTGACCACGACAGATTTAAAGTCCACCACGCGCGCACGCACACACACACACACACACACACACACACACGGTCTTCGGCTGGCGGGTTCGAACTCGCAGTCAAGGAAGCGAATCCAATGCCCTACAAACCAGGCTATCCCGGGCTATTAATTACAATTACTATAAATAACTGATCGAAAAATTATACTAGTGCAGTATTGGGGATTCAACACCAATTTTGACATCGCAAAATGCGTGAATTTTCTACGCCAGTCGTGATAACGCAATACAGGTGAGGAAGTTTTAATTTTCTTTATTCTATATTCTGTATTTAATTCGAAAGTACTTCAATATGATTTCAAAAAACTGATTAATTAACATTGTTTAGTTTTAAATGCATCAAACATTAAGAAAAAAAACAGAATCGTTTAAAATAATCGGCTGAAAACTTATTAAGCCTAACCTCATTGGCATGGTAAAATAACTGAATTCGTTACTTATTTGGTGATGGGGAAATGAAATTTTTGGGCTGGAGAGTTAGTTTTCAATTAATAAAAAGAGAACACGAAATGCAGGAGACAAAATCAGAACTTGAGTGCATCCAAAGAAAAAGTAAAACAGAAACACAAATAAACAAAATCGCTATTTGAAGACAATAACTCTCAGAATACATAGTTAGGATGATTCTTCCTTTATCAATATTAAAAGGATCATCCCTTTTATTAGCGCTTAGCTTTTTATTGTTTCCCAATAGGATATGGAATTTTCTAAAATTGTGGTTGAATGAAGATCATTATGATCCGTGCAGTGGAAGCAAGAACACCCATGTTTTTGGCAACATTTCTTTACTGGTCGTACTTAACTCAAACACAGAGACAGAAAGACAGACAGACAGACATGAAATTCACGTGCGCACCTTAAGAGAACAGCTCGAAAGCGTTTTCATTATAATCACAATCGCAAAGCCCTCTGGAATGCGTACGTAGTCAAGCATTGCCTTCTGTTTATTCAAAAGAGAAAAGAGTAATGTAACTGCAACAAAATAGTATGCTGCTTCTAACAGGAAACGTCATAACTCTTTTTTTTAAACTTTCTTTATTGCTTAGAAAATTCTCATAAAGATCGGTGGCCAATTGACCTGTGGATCACATTAAGAATGTCTGTAGACCTTTTTTTTCGGTGATTAGACTTTGCAGGTGAGAAATATTACATATATGTAATAACATAACTAATACCAATAATAGACGTAACTTGTGATAAGAACTCAAACATTGTCACAAATAAAATATTTTTGTATGAATGAAAAAGTGGAGTCCAGAGATATTAGGTGCAACCCGTATAATATCTTTTGGGTTGAAAATTTAGAAATTCTTCAAAACAGTTCTCACACAGATTCATAACATTTATCTAACTAAAAAATATTCTTTGAAAGAAAAAAAATAGAAAAAAAGAATTAAATTCTCCTCCTGAAATAATCTCGCTTTATTCAATAACAATTACGAAAGGAAAAACATTTCTAAAACTGATTCCTGAAGAAAATTCCCCATCAAGGGGAAACAAATACTGTAATATTGTTCGCCCTTTCGTTTAATCCCCCAGAACGAGCGCCGATTCGCATCCCTCCCGCATATTTATCGCGATTGAAATCTATTCAGCATAAACAAACCGAAGATCAAGCGCGGCAATTAAATTTAATCCAGCGAAGTCTCGGAAAAGTCTCGAGTGTCTCCCCGCAGACTCGGCTCGGCGTGTCGGGCCATCATGCCCGGTCATAAATAATCATTTTCCGGGTGCTTGGAAGGCATTAAATATCGGTGAGAACATCTCCTGACGAAATGACACAGCAGATGGAAAGTTTACGGACGATCCATCACACTTAATCCTCCCTTACTAAGTCTCCAACTTTATTGGATTCCTGTACTGGTGAAGCGGAAGCAAAAATGGTCTATGTTATTGGGGAAGAAGAGTGACCGCGGTCCACGGTTTCGTTGCAGTCATTTTCTCAATAGTCAATTTTTAAAGCCCAAATTGTTTATTTCAGTTATTATAATTCATGCATAACTTTTTAAGGGCAAAATATAAGAGTTGACTCACCCATTTCTCGTATGCCAAGTGTATAA
>JAOUZG010027273.1:1400949-1418314 GCA_026289955.1 Argiope argentata | reverse complement strand
AAAATATAAGAGTTGACTCACCCATTTCTCGTATGCCAAGTGTATAAAATATAAGAGTTGACTCACCCATTTCTCGTATGCCAAGTGTATAAAAAAATTGTGACAATTTTTTAAGTCAATGCTTACTCAGGTCAAGAAAGAACATTTTTATTTTAGTTACCTTTTATTCAACAATTTCAATTATTATAAATAGTTTATTTTAAAAATGGATATCCACAAGTATTGAACTCGCATTTTTTACCGTCACGTTAAAAATGCCGAAATCCTTTCATTTCACCGATTGAGTTACGACCTGTTGATTTCAATTTTCATCACAAGCTGCTAAAACTATTTAAAGTATAGAAAATAAATTAAATTAATTAATTAATATTTTTAAATTGTGTTAATATCAAGTGCTATCCACTACAAGGTTTAAAAAATGTATTTAAACTTGAATGGATGAATAAAATATTTAATTAACGATTGGAAATTTGAATATATATATATAAATATATAGGGTCAGTGAAAAATAATAGGAAATAAAGCATTGCAATTCTTTAAGTAATTGAACCACATTTCAAGCTTTTTCATACCTTACAAAGACATTTTTTTTTATTTAGGAATTTTGTCTACTAATACGTTACATTTAAAACAAAAAGACCAGAATAATAAATGTGGCTTCTGATATGCATCAAAATCATAGAATATGAATCAAATTTTAGAAGAAAGTCTCCCAACGATAAGAATGTTCTCTACGTGTGTAGGTAAAAACCATTTGTCTCAAAATCACAAAGTTAATTAACGCCGCACTCGTACGTCTCAGGGGCATCGAATTATATCCTCTCAAACATAGGCTGAAATAAAACCATTCAAAAATGGCAAATGACAATTATATGGATTTTTAATTGATTTAGTAAGATGATATATTTCCGAAACAAATATCTAATTTCATTGTGAAAAGTAAGAGACAAGAGATAGATAATTAATAGATAAATAATACATTGTAAAACAGACTTCGATTCTAATGAACTAGTGATGTGGGTTAATGTGAATGAACCACAAGGGGCTTAATTGAAATTTAGTACTTGGATCGTGTAAATACTAATATGATGATTGCAGAACGTTATTAATTTTAAAATCACATGAAAGAATTTTACTTTCAATGCGGGCTTTATATCCTGAATACTTCAATGTGCTGGGAAATTAAAAACAAAAATATTATGCAAGAACTGTTTTATAAATTCAAGAAGAAAACAGTCTTAATGGTTAAATATATTTTTATTCATTTCTTTAATTCAAAATTTTATGTGTCGGATATTTTTGTTAAATAAAAATTTTATTCGCAACCACGTGATTTTAAAAATATTCAACATGACTTATTCAAAATTAAAACAGTATACTTTTATTTGCTTTTTTTGTCATTGAAAAAGTTTTGCCGGAAAATTTTTATTCTATTCTTAGAACGATTTTATTTGGGGAAACAGTAAAAAGCATTATCATACCAGCAATATTTTTTTAAAAAAATCATCATCTGGGGAAAACTATTCACTAATCACAGGACAAATTTCAGTTTCGAAATGGAGGAATTTACGGATTAAAAATAGATATTTTAATAATTGAGATAAAACAAAGTAATAATTGAGGTAAACAAAGTAGATGTAAAAATCACTTAAAAATACTTCAATATCTTAAATTCCTTTATATTATTATAGGAATTTAAATATAAATGTCTCAAAATGAGTAATCTAATTAAGAAAATTCGTAGAAAAATCATTCGTAGCCAATTCGTTCGTCAAGTGGTGATAAATTCGTAGGTTACTTTGGCGTTTTCATTTCAATTGTAATTCGTTAAGGAATTAAAGTTTTAACTTTTAACTCTTTGCACTCGGAAAAGTAATTCGATGCATAATTCAATAAACAAGGGCTTGTTTTTTGCTCCAAATTTGTGTATCTGTGTTTAAAATTGAATTTCTCCGTCTTTTTACCATTCTGTAGGTATTATTAATAACCAAAATGGAAAAATAAACAAAACGTTAAAAATGATGCACCGTTTTGAACGGTGACCAAGAGAAGCCATCGAGTGCAAAGGGTTAGTACTTAAAAAAATTAAAAACTAACACTGAACAAAACTCGTTTATTTTTTCAGCATTTTAATTCATTTCCATTGGGAAACATTTAACAATAACAGGTCAGTATGACGCTTGTAAAAATCAAATTGCATTTAATCCAATTTGAGCCCTTTGTACTTGGATGATTCTTCTCATTCGACACCCAAGACGGTACATTATTTTGACGCTTTTTTTATTTTGATAGTTAAAAGTAAATACAGAAGTATAAAAAGATGTAGATTAATTTCTCAGGGAGACTCACCTTAAAACAATTAGATGTATTTATTTTTCGAAACAATAAAGAAGCCCTTGGGTTAGGTGAATAACTATACATGAAATTCCTTTTCCCGAGTGTAAATGGTTAAGTACCAAAATTGGATAATTTCTTCATCTCTAAACAACCATTATCTGAGTATATTACCTCAGAAATATTACTAAATTATCTATACTATTAATAGTTAATTATTAACGAGAACTCAATTTAGCACAGAACTTGGAAACTTGGTTATATGGTGCTAGATATATGACAACTTACTTATTCTTACAACATACAACGTACTTTTGTGTTCACATACATGTTCAAGAACATGTTCAAAAATTTCTCAAGCATACGATTTTACTGCCTTAATGCCTTTCATTATCTTGGGATTTCCTTATTTTAAATTACGTTATTAAAATATTTAATTAATTTTCATATTTAAAAACTACGCAGTTTGAAATAAAACAAATGTTTTTATTATGATATTTTCTGTGCAATCAGTTATCTTTCCGTTGCAGAAACTTGACAGCTTCTCCAATAGTATTCAAGAATTTTTAATTCTAATGTCAGGGTTTTTCGAAAATTCTCCACATTTTAAGAATCGTATTACAACTGTATCATTCTATTCCAAGAATGCTTGAATATAAATAGATGGTCTGAAAACGCTCATTTTTCAATAAAGTATTACTGTCTTCGGAAATTCATTTCACTTTGAGAATTCACGAATCATTCACGTTTTGCACTGTAAACTCCATAATTCGCCTCATACCATTCCTACTCTGGTCGACTCTAATCTAAAGTTTATCCGGAACAGAAAGAGAGTAACCCTAGAACTTCCAGCATCCTTTTAGTTTGTCCAAGGGATAAGATGTCCGGAAAACTGCGGCTCATAATCCCAAGACATCGGTTGAAAAAAAAAAAACTTCCTCCACTTTCGTCAGCAACATCAAACAAAGATAATCTTAATTTTAAAGCTTTTTTTTCCAAAAAAAATTACAAAAGAAATGTTTGCGTAAAGAATATTTGAACATAAATGGTATGACTTGAAAAAAAGTTTAAAATTTTTTCCACAAACAGGGAAAGTTTTTATAACCGACAAATCTTCTAATTTATATATAATCAGTAGCTATTTACAGAAGGGAATCATTTTAATGATATACAACTTCCTTCATTTTACTTTTATTTTACATCCGATATAGATCGGTGAGGCGGGTATTGAATCTATTCCGTATTTTGATACAGCAAATTTTATTATTCTCAATTAGAATAATTTTGATTTAATGGAAAATGAACGCACACATATATGTTCGAATCTTTGAAAAGGGGTGTGGTTAAAAATATTTCAAATGAACTTTTTGTCCTTTTGAACTTTTGCTGAGTTTGATTTCATTTTGAATGGGGCATCATTTTTAGATTCCTGTCTTTTATAACAATCATTATTTAACAAGCAATAGCAAAATAACGAAATTTAGGAAATAAAAACGTGTTTTTTTTAGTTTTATAAATACTAAAATGAATCATTACAATTGAATGTTTTTTATTTAATTTTGGAACTTTAGGATTACTGAAAGAAATAAAAAATATGATAAAGAATTCTGATTCCGCCTTCACTGTATAATTCGCAATTCACAGAATTTCATTATTTGATTTAGAGTAAATTAGTTATATTCTGTTGAAAGTAAATTTTAAAAGTACACTCATGTTGAAAAAATTCTCTCCCTGTAGTTTTAAGTAAATATCTTATAAGCGTGCATAGCGCAAGCAGTAAAACCACCTAACACATAATTAAACCAAATGATTTAATATTGAAAATTAAATATGTTGAAATGCAACGTTTTTGTGCAAACCACCTGTACATAACTTCCTACAGGTGCTTTCGGATCTTGAACAGTCAGAGTGCTATCTCCAAGTTTTATACGGTATTCACACTGGTTAAAGGAATGTTATATCCAGAGGTTAACAGTTAAAACTTGCAAAAATTTTATTTTGTTTTGTTTTTTACTGCAACGCACCAAAAAACTTATGTGAATTTTTAATGCATAAAAAGAGCTTTATAGATAAACATAAAAAAAAAAACATGAATTTTGTCGCCGTATAAAATTTTCTTATGTTCCAAGCAAAAAAAGTCTACAAGTTTTGGTCACAAGTAATATTAACTGCGAGTAATGGGCATAAAAATTACTCGTTTCCTTCCAGACACAATGGTTCTTCGACTTGTACAGTAATATTTAACAGTCAAAAGTTGTGTGGAATATACTATATGTTCCTAAGATTAATTTTTTAAAGAGTTTGAAAGTAATTCGAATAATTATTAAGAGAATGAAATAAAAAAAAACACATTTAAGCTCCAATGGTTATTCAAGTTATCATTTGAAATTTCAAATTAACTCAAAAAACTCATTAATTAGTAAAAATAGATATTTTAATTATGCCTTATAAAATATGAAATATGAATTGAATTGTTTTATTAGGCCTTTCTTCTAATTAATCAAAACCATAAAATTTAAATACACGTATATTATTCTATTTCAAATAATGAATTCAGTTTTTCACCCTGAATTTATTAGTTTGAAAATCATGCAATTTAAAAAAAAAGGAATGAAGAAATATATATATAATGCTTACCCATTTGGGTACTTTTCCGTTAGCCAGACGGCAGCCAAAATTCGCCAAAGAAATTTGGCTGAAGGCTTTTTTTTTTCAATTTTTTGTTTTAAAATCGCTGTTAGAAATTTGGTAGAATTCTACATTAATTGGTCATTTTTTGATGCCACCTGGCTAACAAAAAAGTACCTAGATTTAATTTCTTTTTTTAAAGTGTACTCTGCTAAAGTATTAATAGAAAAAAGATCTTTTTTCTTGATTGTTGTTTATACTGTATCTTTATTTGGGTACAAATAAGAATGAAGAATCATTTTTCATCCGCTGGAAAACCAATATATGGCAACTTCGCTTTAAAATATAAATAAAGAATATTGGTTCGTTTTACAAACGTAGGTGGTGGTATTTTTCCGTTTTTCGTCTAACATTCATGAATGAATCTGGCATAAAAAGAGATTTAATATAAAAAAGATATTTAAATGGAGGGAGAGTTACTCCCTTCCATTTTGTTACCATCACATTGCAACTCTCCAAATTTTTGTTCTCTATTTTCAAATATCTTTTTATGTGCAATTCCATTATTTATCAGAATATTTCCTATTTTCAAACAAAACCTTTCCCAATAAAACGAATGGAAAATTTAAAGGCAATTTATGTAAAAACTTATTAAGATGTTCGAAAATATTTTCATTGAACATTTTTTTTTATTTGGAGATGTAATACTATATGTAATTTTTGGTTTCAAATTACAATTTCGGTACAGCTTGAAAAAAATTGCGAGTTTTTCCAAAATAAATCGATACAAAAGCTATTCAAAATATTAAAAAAACTTATTTCCAATGAGAATTATTTTCAATTTTTTTTCTGATGTTAAATTGACTTCATGCAAAGTAGTGCAAGAAATTTTTTTATAGAATTAAAAAATATAATAAAACAAAGATTACATTCCACAAGCTTCAAGCTTTTTAGTTCCGCTTATTTCAAACAATTATATTTTAAAAAATAAGGCATCCAGCAAATTATATAAGAGAAATTAATCTCTACAGTCACATGAATCTATTTTAACATAAAATTAGCTGCAATATGACATTGTAATAAATACCGTAAATTCCAACAAATTTGTAATAAAATCTTAAATATATTTTTCTGAGCATTAATAATCTTTTATTGCAATTATTCTGAATTATTTATAATTTGTTCAAATCCAGACCAGAAATACATTAAAACAAGTCAAAAAATTTTAAACACATAAAAAAAGGTTATAATTTTTTTAGAATAACTCACTTTCTTTCTAACTATTTACACATTTTAATAAATTCTCTAATTTAAAACTAAAAAAATCATTTCTGAATAGGAAAATAAAATAAAAAAACTTAAAAACTACTCAAAAGTAGACCCATAGTAAAAAATTCAAAATTTAAAAATGATTCTTACAATAAAATAAAACTAAATGTTGAACTATTTTTAAGTAAATAATGTTTGAAATTAAAAACCTTTAATTAAGTGATGGCATCAGGGTAAAAATAAAAACTGTAGGTCATTTGTAATATTCCATTATATAGCTTATATTCTAAGTATAAATAGTGGGCTATATTTTCCATAATTCAAATTTAATTAACTAAAATTGTATTCAAATGTGTACATAATTTTGAACAAACATACATATTTATTCTGTCTTACAAATTCATGGCGAAAATTTATATTTTTAGTACAAAATTCTGAAGTTTTTCAAATTATAGTATCTTCTTATTGGTAAGACAATGAGCAATGGAAACTAATTGATTTTTCTTCTTCTTTATTTGGAAACAAAAATGATGAAGTATAACAAATTGTATTCATTTAAAGATAGATGATGGGTTCAAATTTTGTAATACAAAAGCCTTCTCTTCAGAACTAAATTTTATTCCTGATCAAAATAAATTTTAACTAATTAGTTTTTTTTAACAATCATTTTTCTTTAAAAAAAAAGGAAATTTAACGAAATGAAATTCAAATTATAAATGCCTCCTAAACCCATTCCAATATTACACTTTTCATCAATTTAATCAGTTTTACTTAGTTTATATAATTTAGTTTCTTTTAATTAATACATTTTATTTTAGTTTTTTTAATTATCTTGTTTTTTAAAGTTTTAGTAGTAAAACATAGTTTATTTTTACAAAATTGTTCAATAGATTGTACTACAGCTGCCTATTGTATCAGATTTATTATTTTATCGGAGAATAAGAGATAGTTTTCAATTTCTCTTAATATCGAGCAAATCAAATCCACAAAAACTGAATTGTTCTATATTAGACGTGAAAATCATATCTTTTGCTTGTAAATATTTTCGGTATTAATGAAAAAAGATAAAGCCTTTATTTCGATCCCAAAGTAAAGTAGTGGCACAAAAACTCTCTCTGGTAGTCGTTTCAAGCCGAGACCTTCAAAAAATCTGCATTATCTTACGCAATATTTAAAGCGCTCGACAATAAAATAAGAAATGAAAAACGAGCATATTACCATGGCGATGATTCCGGAAGTGTATGACTCCTTGTTGTCCACTCACAGTGGCGAACCACTTGCTAAAAATAGAATTTATGAACCAGAATTTAAAAGTTTTAATATTGAGCACCTTAAGCACAGTAGACCAAGAATCCTTTTTTTCACGTCGTCGTTATTCTATTTTGCAGCATTAACTTTTGCCGCTCAAAATAGAAAGCCACCTAGCGGAAGAAAAGCGAAGCGTCAAGAACTCATTGCCAATAGAGCTAAACGTTTTGTTGTTTTAATTGTTTTCGACTTTCCTTCTTTTTTTCCGACTTCCAAAGTCTGTGGGCTCTTCTGTTGTCGCCACATTCTCTGATCCCTCCTTTCCTCCGGTCGCGAGGATGCACGCGCCCGAAACCGCGGCCATTTTTTTCCACATTGTTGGGATAACCTTGCGAGTGTGTGACACACTTTTCTCGTCTGCTGATTATTCATCTAGTTCAGTATTTCGCAATTCGCGCGTCCCCTAGAAACACAAATGAACCTTCGGATTCGAACCCCCTTTGAACAGATTAATTCCTACAGAGCTGTGACAATGAAAGTAAACATCCTGCCTTTGTTTTTATAACTCGGGGCGATTTTTTTGTGTGTCAGTTTCTATAAGTCTCTGTCTAGAAACCCTTATGTTTTATATTTGCTGAACGAAAAGTTCCAGTGAACAGTAGTAATAGCAAATATTTCAATGAATAGTCATATTTCAGTTATAATTTCCTTCCGTTATGATGGCAGGGTGGTTAACTTAATCTGCTTTTTTTTATTATATGATTTGATGACACCTTCTGTTTCGGGAATGTAATTAACTATTGCTATTCGAAGTCTGACTCATTATTTTGAAGGATCATTCGTTTTTACATTGTAAGATAATGATTATTATAGAATCCTCACCACAGCAAAACCTCTCATATCAACATAAAAAATTAAAACAAACCAGTTATTAAATTTTATAACCCCTTAACCACTTGACATGCGAATTTATTTAACTTTCTAATTAGATAACTTATCCTATTTTTGGTAATTTATTGTTAATTTGATTCTTTAAAATAATATATGGATTATTTGGAATACCAAATCGTTTCATATTGATTTTTTTGTATTTAAATGCTTAATTATGGGGCTTAATTGCAGACTTGAAAATAAAAATTCAGTCATTCGATGCGCATGTCAGACACGTCATTGTATGAGAAGTGGTTAAATTCTAAAACGAATTATTACATTCAAAAAAAGTCTTATGCATTTGGTTACTTTTCGAGGAGTGAAGGCTTTAAAAAATCCATAGAGTACTTGAGGTGTTTGTGAATTTTATGTAATTTTTGTGTCGGGGTATAGTGTATTTTGATGATTTATTTCAGGTAAAATGCTCGAGAGGAGGTAATTCGATGCCCGTATGATGAACGGGTGCAATCATTTAGGGTTATCATTTCAAAAATTTGAAACCGTATAAATATTATTTCGGCATGTACCTTTAAGACCTTGCAGCCCATATTTTTGTTTTAAAGGAATTAATGTTTAATAATCAATATTTTTCAAAAGAAAATAATGATTAACCACTTAAAAGTTTTACTTTCTTTACTATCGAATAAGATGGCACCTTCTGTTGTGGGGAATATTTTTTGATTCAAATGGAAATCCATCGAGTACTCGACTTATCTATGTGGTCGAAGTTTTATATTAAATTATAGTCGTTATGAATGGTTTATTTTTTGCTTAAAACTATCAAAATTTGATAAACCGGTGTACGTACGGAATACGAACAAAACAATAATTATGGTTAACAGATAATATCATTATAAATTAATGGTTCGATGGTATAATTAATTAATAAATGATTATTGTTTAAAAAATAATTTAGTCGTAATTTATATATATATATATATATATATATATATATATATATATATATATATATATATATATATATATATATATGAAACCAGGTTGGAGCACATCAATGCAATATGAATACAAGGGATGATAGCATTTCTAAATTATTAAAAAATCGATTATTTCAGTCATGTCAGACGGAATCACCAGCTTGAAAGGTGACCTCAACCAGCATTCCCTTCTCCAACTTCCCCGCCACAGAAATATCGCTTCCACGATTAACACTTCTGGTTTGGATTGGTTATCTAAATATATGACGTCTTTATTTTACTGTATAAACTGTAGTGGTGAGGTGACTTCTAATTAGAATATAAATATCACAGATTATTTAGGTTAAAATTAACATGTTACGTATCTTAAGTTGAAGTTTTTTTCACGGTTCCTCACTTCGTCAACTGAGTCTGCTCTCTCAAATGAAGTCATAGAAATATAATAATGCAAAAAATATCAAAGAAAATTTAATTAAGTTAATTTACTCCATTATTCAACGGACAATTCCAAAAAAAGGCACTCAATTGAATCATCATTCAATGCACTGCAAAGAGAAATTGTTATATGCCTAACACACATTTTTACACAGATGCGCAAGAAAACAGCAGGTGATTTTTATTCCAAAACTCCACGGGAAATCATCTGAGAGACATGAAATTCAAAAATGAGAGATGGCATTTTGCGCTTAAACAGAGACGGAAGCGGAGTTGCGCAACAATGAATACAGTGTATATAGTATGGAAGCAAACAAAAGAAAAAGCTTTATTGAATTCATAATATCGCTACATAGGATTATCTGCAAGACGGGAAACAATAGCAAGCAGATGTCCCTTAGTATGGGATATGCCCACCCCTTACTGGAATCTTTGCTTCACATCGTCTCTTCATACTCAGCACCAGATTGTCAACCATTTCTTGAGGTAACAGTGTCCATTCCTCAATCTGTTTCAGTTGTTAGGTGTTCCCCGGAGAATGTAATTGTGCTGCAATGTCTCTCACCAAAGCATCTCACATATGCTCTATCGGATTTAAATCAGGAGAGAATTCTTACCAATCCATTCGAGTGATATCGAGCAGTCCGGTATGGCTGTGCATTGCCATCCAAAAAAAAGAAGTCTGGTTCAATAGTACCTTGGAACAGACGCACTTGGGGAAGGGCCAGATAATTTTCTTAGGCAATTTCTGCTGATAGAATTTGTCTCAGCAGAAATTGCCCTTTCCCTTCCTAGCGTCCAAATACGAATAGTTTTATTTAAAATAACTGAAAAATAAAAAGAATCAGCCAAAAATATTCTATTTTGAAAAAATTGTACGCTATAACATAATAAAATTTTGAAAAAGGATTTATCCTAAAATTGAAAAATGTTTGCTTCAGGATTATCATACTATTTTTCCCAGTTAAGAACGGTAAAGTGAAATTAAAGAAATGAAGAAAATAATAAATTTTCCTTTTTGTAATCATACACATATATATTGGTAGATAATCTTATATCTTGGATTAAATTTAATTGTGTGACATTCATGGAAATTTGGAAAGTTCAATAATTAAAGTTTAAAAGTATAAATGCAAAGTGTACCAAAAATTAAAGACACGAATAGCTTATAAGATAGAGCTAAGAAAATAATTTTACGATTATTTAAAATGCTATTTTGTCAAAGTTTTAAATAAAATCATTCAAAAGGGTGTCGGTCTGAACACTTCTTGTACATGTGAATACAGAACTCGGTACCACAATGACTTGGACAAATGAAATTTGATATGCTACCTTATCACTGATATTGTAATTCCTCATAATATTTCAATCCAAATGGTGAAAAAGAAGGCAATCGCTATATATATTCGGTTTTCTTTATTGAACGAATATTTTCTTTACATATGAATTCATATTTTTATCAATTCTATTAAGACGATTATTTAATAGCTATATAAACGATAGATCTTACTACTTAAACGCAGCATTACAAAAGATCTTTTAATCCCGGAGAATATTTGAAAAACGATTTGGCACAAGCTTTCAAAAGTGTCGGTTTCACCATCTGTTATATTTTTCTCGCGAAGTTATAGCGCTGCGTGTTTTGAATTCGGCATTATGATTGCAGTTGGCACAAAGATCTTTTGTAAGCTCGCATCCAAATGACAGACAATTCCGTGTAGAAATATTTTCATTAACCCTGCAGCGGGACTTTTTTAGCAACAGTGAAAAAAGTGCCGAAGATTTTAAATTGCGTGAAAAAAAATGGTTCAGGCTATGAGCCAGGCTTCAAAACCTTTTATTCGAGCAAAGAGGATGACTGCGCAGAATCCACTGAAAGAGTGTTTTTTTTCTTGGCAACACTGAACGGGAAGCAAGCAATGTTCATTTATGCAGAATATGTGGTTATTCTTTTCCTTTTTCCTAGATATTTCACGCAAGTTAATGTTTGGAGTCAACCCTTTTCCGTTTCGTTGCTGTGCGTAGAATTTTGACACGTGTTTATAAAAAGTTCGGTCATTCGGCGTTCACGCAAGGTTCCAGAAGAGATAAAACATTTTAAGACTTCTATTTTCTTTTGACATAGAAAAAAAGGCACTTATGTATGTCGATCTTTATTGGCAAATTTTAAGGCGTCACTACTGAGTTGCTAAACCGCCAATAATGGCAAAAAACCACGTATATTTATCTTCATAGCAATAAATAGCAATAAACCATGTATATTTATCTTCATAGCAATAAACCGCCAATAATGGCAATAATCATGTATATTTATTCTTCATAGCAATAAACAAATACGCTATACCCTATTTTAACTACGCTATAGCATCATTACGCTATACCATCATCATTACGCTATACCATCAAATACGCTATACCATCATTATTTTTTTTAAAAAAAATTGTTCAAACCTTAATTGTCGTTCTCCATTCTGTTGGTTTTGTTGGCGTCAACGGTTTATTGCCAAATTTGAATTCGTCGCCAATGAGTTACTACACAGTTGGTGTCGACGATCTTATACGTAAGTACCGAAGAATATAAGCAGAATTCAGGGTTTTTTTTCCTCTCTAAGTAAAATGATATTTTTATGATCAAAAAAATTTTATAGGTATATTTCCTGTTTATAAATTAGCAAAATATTATATACTTAGTTTAGTATGGTTTAGACCAAAACTCTCAGATATTTAGTCGTAAAATACCACAATTCAGCTAAAAAAAATAGGTGCTTAATAAGAAAAATTTATTAAAATCTTGATTGGATTTTTAATCAAAATTTTTTTAATTATTTTAGTAACATAAAATCAGTTTTGAAAAAATAGCCTTTATATAAAATTCAAAAATTATTTCTTTTATTCCAAAGATTTTTTTTTTTTAATTTAGTACAATTTTTTTAAAATATTTTCGGATATGTAATATTTCTGGCGATATTCTTTTTAAAGAAAACATTGTAAAATTGTAATATTTTTGCATGTTTGGATAAAATAGATTTTTAAAAAAGGAATGAATCCAAAATATGCCTTTGAAATGTCAAAATTAAAAAATAAAATTAAAAAATGTGTGTGTTTTTAGTTAAAAATATTTATAAAGAAAAATATGTATAGTTAAATTTTTTATCTATTAATTAGTTTAAAATCTTACAGAAAGTTTAATAAATATAATTTCTAGTTCTAAAAAAATCTTTACAAACAACAGCGAACAAATAATTTTTGTTCATCGGAAAGCAAAAATAACAGCTGACGTTTAAAATTCAACATAAATATAAGTGTTTAATGTGATTCCCTCCAGAAATACGAAGAATATCAAAAAAGTACAAAACCTAATTCCACAATCCTCCTTGGAAAATTATATGACTGACTCTTCAAAGCACCTGTTTAGTACGCGGATAAAAATCGAAATGACCTTACTACCACAGCAGCAACACTGGAGGGAACTGTGGTTGAGTACTAAAGTTCATTACAAATCACAGTACAACCCTTCCCTTAAGAAGTACGTCTTATCATTCAGGGGAAGAGCCAGACCCCTATCTTTCCGTGTACTCTTCAGTGTGGGGAGAGCCAACTACCATGCTGGAAGCTTCTGATCCACAAATGCGAGATGCTCCCTCGGGGTTCTGCATTTTGATATGAAGCTTTGCAGATATCCGTTTATGTCGATATTTAATTTTTTTTACTATGCTCTGTTGAACAAGTGCTTGATCTCCCTCAATCGATGATAAATTTAAGACAAACACATCCACAGGCACCCCGTGCATCTTATCAGAGATACTGAACACTCACGGGTCGATTTATTGTATCGCTTTGATGTCGTTCATAGTTATAGAGGAACATAATGGACTTATATAATTCTAATAATGAATCTTAAATTATTAAATTAAGTTATAAAAATATTATATAAGTTATAACGAATTAAATTTTTCTCTGTAATCTGAGCACCCCGGCTTTGAATCCTGGTTCGAGCATGATTGTTTTTCTCAATGTGTTCTACCAGTGAGGTACGTGGAAGAACCCTCCCCCTCACTGTAAAAAGGGGCTGTGCTAGCGATTTTGTGAGTCCCATCTTCATTTGAGCTAGATGTCAGATTTCTGCATCCGGTTGCCCGGTTGCTTTTGCCTTCAGAAGCTCCGTCAATGACTTATATAATTACTGATGCATATTGTTACAATAACAAATATTGATTTAACTTAAGTTTTCAAACGTTATTTGCTATTTCTGATGAATAACCAGGTTACGTAGCATTTTGTTTTCTTTTACCAGTTCTGCAACATTGGGTTGTTCATTTATTACCACCCTGCATAATAAATAAATATTTCAAATAATTACATTGCGATGAATAAAACGAATGTATTTTTGAATTAACTTTTTAGAAAAGATACTTCTGTATTAGTTCTGATAATAAATGAAACAAAAATTAAATCGTATGTATTTAATAGTATTAAAATGGAGAAAAAAGAATAGTTGGCATTGCATATATTAATTTTGATTTTAATGAAAGTTACAAGAAATTTATAATTTACAGCACTGCTCTTTATTTTTGAGTTGATGAAGTTTCCTTAATTCTTGTGAATGTGTGTTCGTCGTTTCTATGAAATGATATCATCTACCAGATTGTTTACGGTTTCTTACTTTTAAATAATTCATCTTGCGTTCAGAAGATTAACGTCTTTTTGGGGGGGGAGGGTTTGGGGGGCAGGATGATTCTCATTCTTAACTACCGCACTTTTGTAAAACGCGACTCATATTTATTCTTTAATGACAATATAAGCGCATTCTTACAAATAGTATTTCTCAAAATACTGTAAATATTAGAATATAATTTTAAAATCAATCTGCATTACGTTCATTTGATTTTACCACGTATACAATAGCTTCCAGTAATAGTAAACTTTTCGTCAAAATTATTATTATTATTATTTTCATCTCAAAATCGATGGAGCTCCCATCGGTTTATCAAATATAAAAATTGAAAATGAAAGTTTTAAAAAAATATCATTATAGAGAGAAGTCTCATGATTGTTTCAAATCGGTTTAAATTGATTTAAAGACTTATATTAAATAATGCAAATAATCACTTAAAAATAATAATTTTCTCTCATGATAACTTGAAAATTGCGACCATGGATTTCATGTTTTTTTTTTTTCTGTTTTGTTTTTTTACACGCCACCACTCAAAAGTATTCACGCAGACATTGAAATCTCAAAACAGGAAAAGAGATGACGACCGTCCTACCAAAAACTTAAAAGCTTAACAGAAAACAAAAAAATCAAAAGACGGTTGACTCATGAATCAGTCGCAATTCGCTGAGCAGGGCAACCGACCAAAATTTTTGAGCGGTCATAACTCATCGCCCTCAGACTTTTAACCAGGTGAAAAGAAACTTAAGAGCTCTTGATTCTTAATAGCTTTCTGGGATTCGTGAGGAATTTGTGCAAGAAAAACGATGAACTGAAATTTGGAAAGGAGATATTTGGAGCCTTTCTCTCCTTCCTCACCCCTCCCCCTCCAATTCCGTTAAGATCATAAACAAGTATTTGATTCTAGAACATGAATTTCCTATTAGGAAAATGGCAACAACCCAACATTTTACGCCACATTGATGTAATATTACAGAATTTTCTGAGGCTCACAGCAGGCTACAGCCCCTCCTACAGACTAAATAAGGATAGTTTTATTTAAAATAACTCAAAAATAGAGATCAAAATAAAATGTGCAATGCATATTTCAATGTCTCATGTCAGAACATCATTTCTTGAACGGCCAAGCACCACGTGCACGTGCAAGCTAAATTATGTTTTTACTCAATTTAATTGTTTCATCGAATGAGTCACTTTAGCATTGCAAACGATCCAAAAAACTTTGTCTCGCATTGATTGTTTAAAAAAATATATCACATTTCCTATTTATTTCATTTCATATTATCATGTGCTCAAAGTGACATTTTTCTAGATTTTATTTCCTGCAGTCATTAACTCATTTTTTTTAATCAGAGCTTTTGTAAATGCGATGGCAATGCGTTATTAAAAGCTGCTTTTTTGAAATGCTCGTGCAGATAATAAAATTTTTATTTTTCGACTACGGATTTTTGTTGACATCAAAACCCTCATTACCAAAAACAGCATCATGTTCAGACATAAGAAAAGGTATCGACCGAAAAAGTCTATTTAGAAAACATTTACGCTTACTATAATAAAATGTTGAAAAAAGGTTTATCCCAAAATTGAAAAATTTATGCTCCAGGATTATCATACAGTTTTTTGGAGTTAAGAATGGTGAAGTGAAATTTAAGAAACGAAGAAAATAACAACGTCTCCTTGTTTTAATGATACGTATAGAGAGAGATAGAGAATCTTATATCCTGGGTTAAATTTAATGTTAATTGTTTGGCATTCATGGAAGTTTGAAAATGGGAACGCAAGGTGTACCAAATGCAAAGATTTAAATAGTTCATACGATGGAATTAAGAAAAGATTGTTACCATTCGTTAAATAATAATTTGTTAAGCAAGATTAAACAATTTGTAGATGGTGGATATATTTGGATTATTTTTTAAGAGGGGGGGGGCGAATAGGGGTATTTCAGAAAAGCCAATTTTGGTGCTTTTCTGAGATATTTTCGAGAAATATTATAGCACAAAATAATGTTTGCATAATTTTAAAATTTGAAAAACTATTTTTTAATAATATCAAATTGTTAGCAAAATAATTTTTTTACTTTTAATTAGTTTTTTAAAAATAGTTTAAACAATTTTAAAACAATATATATCATTGTTGCAGTAAAATTAAAATCTTTTGTATTATTGTTATTAGTATTACATCATTTTTTCCCCTCATTGGTGATTAAAATAAGCAGATACGGGTTATATTTTCATGTTGACCAAGTTTCAATATGAAGTACGTTTCTAATAAAAATTTTGAATGTTATGGCAACTAAATTAAAGTTTCATTTCAGATGTAAGAAATGGAATATATTTCTTAATATTTTAAATCTTTTTTATTTACATATTTATTGTCTTTTTTTCATTCTTTGGTTTTTTTTATAATATGCTAAAAATTTTCGATTAAATCGGGGAAAATTGCTTTGAATATTTTTCTTATAAATACGGAAATAAATATTCCTATAAATTCTGACCTGCATGCTCAAATCGGAGCCATGACAGCCCACTTCGGGGCGTCATTCTAGAACAACGTGTACGTTTGCTTCGGGGATTCAGGGACGCAGAATTTGTGTTTAAGGAGGACCGCACCCGTCCTCACCATGCAAACATCGTAAACGGAGAATGGAAGAAATTCTCACCGAACTTGAATCTAGTAGAGCTTGTGAGGGGCATGGTTGGCCGACGAGTTGCAGCCCGTCAACCACCTCCTACATGTCTACTGGAACATCGGAGAGCATTGCTTAATGAGTGGTGTAGTATTTTCCAAGATCAGATCGATAATCTGATACTCAGCAGGCCTAGGCAATGTAAAATTATTAATTAATAAATTTACCTGCTACCTGTTATGTTGTTAGCTATTTGTTTCTACTTTTTATTTTTAATAATTGATT
>JAOUZG010027273.1:1385277-1400939 GCA_026289955.1 Argiope argentata | reverse complement strand
TATATATATATATATATATAGGGCTCACGTTTTTGATTCAATAAGTATGTTAGTGGACTCGTTGAATTTCGATCACTTCCTATTTCAAATTAAAATATAAGTTCTATCCATGTTGACAGAACATGACACCATTCCATACCTGTGGAAACCGTAAACTTCAGTTTATTTGATGAGTGTCGCGAACATGAAATGAAAGACACTCCCTGAAGGAAGGATCCTTCTTGTTGCTTCCCGAGAAAAAACACTCCGAAATTCACTTACTTAGTATAAGAAATGGAGGGGAGATCGATCAGTAGCATGTTTATAAGGCTAGGAGGCTCTTGGGCATCACAAAATTTGAGTTTGACAGGAATATGTTTACACCAAGAACTCTGAAAACAAAAAAATTACACATATAAAAAACAATCACAAAATAAAAACAGAAAATAGGTAAAATGTAAGATGAGAATAAACTCTGTTTGAAAAATGAAATAATATGAGAAGAGAAAAAAAAACAAGTAATATAAAAAAATTAAAATCAATTCCTACTTAAGTTAAGAAAGAATTTTTTTATTCTAGTTACTCTTTGTTAATTAATTACAATTAATATAACTATGTATAGAAATATGACAGAGTCACAATATTACGCGGCCCAATAGAAAGAGAATTTCCATTCTTCTTTCTATATATGGTGTTCGAACTGGCAGCCCACGGGATGCGAACCCAATGCCCTACCAACTAGGCTATCCCGGCATAACGATTTTGATTACTATAAATAGCTGATCAAAAAATTATACTAGCGTTGAAAATTCAATGCCAATTGATGATTTTAAGCCATTTGTGGCACCGCAAAATGCGGGATTTTTCTACATAGGTTGGGGTATTCAATGCAGAATAGAAACTTCTGATTTTCTATACTCTGTATTATTTTAATTCGAAAGTACTTCAAAATGAATCGGAAAAATCGATTTATTAACAATAGTTTATTTTAAATGATATGAAAATAAACAGAATCGTTTAAAATAATCGGCCGAAAACAACTTAACCTCATTGTTAAGCGTAACCTAATTGGGGTTGTGAAAAAACAAACTGGATTCGTTACTTGTTTGGCGGCGGGGAAATAAATATTTTTGTCGAAAAAAATTAGTTTTTAATTAATAAATAAAAAATTAATGAATTAATATTTGGAAAACTGTATTAAAGTTAAATGTCATCCATTACGAGTTTTAAAAAATTTGCTTGAGCTTGATTGGATGAGTAGAAAATATTTCACTAACGATTGAAAATTTGTACAAGATATATATTTATATGTATGGGGAGAGTGCGAGCCAATAGTTGGAATTGAATAAAATAAAATAATAAAGAGGCAAAGTAGATAGATTGTTTACAAAAAAAAATAATTTCATCGTTAATTTTTGAGTGTTAAGAATGTTTAGTTTATCCTAAACAATTATACTACTTTGTAATTTAACTCAGGTATCAACTTATCTATTCAATTATTGATTCATTATAAAATAAAAAAAAGGAATACTCAGAAATTTGTTAAAGATTTTTACAATATAAAAAAGATAAAACAGTTTTTAAAATATAAAAATCAGTTTTTAATTTTTTTTAAAAAAAATCCAAAATAATATAGAATCTAAAAAAGCAGAGCAATTAAAAAGAATACAATGAATTAAGAAGTTTGAAAGAAAATAGTTAATTAAAGAAGTAAATAAAAAAAGAATGAAACCATTTGAACACATCGTTATTCATAAAAACACATACAATAACAAAAATACAAAGCTTTAGCGGCAAAAAACGTCAGTAAATAAAACTGTGCTACTTGAATATGTAAACCAAAGTTAACGCAGGAATTCAAAACTAAATAAATAAAGGTAAGATTTTCAGTAAGCTTAAAAATTTTCTTTCGAAAAATTCTAAGTAGGAAAAAGGTTTGCTCTGCGATAACTAAATTGCAATTCATCTCGGGGAAATAATATTCTTTAAGTGACGCGGGGGTTCTTTAAATTATTGCCCAGGATGAATAGACGAAGAGATGCAGATACAAGGGAGCTCTTTATGCTGAGTTGGATATGCGATGACAGAAATTAAAGAGGTGCAATCAACAAAACGGTGGCAGTTTTTTAAAAATAAAAATCAGCAGTTTAAAAATAAATTACTGAGGAAGTCATTAAGAAAAAGTCGTGTGGAAAAGATTCAATTAAAATTTTAATTAACTTTTAATACTGAGGAATCAATGAATCGTCAAAGGCTACTAATAAAAAATTAAGATTGAACAAAAGTATTCAAGCTCAAAAAAAGTTTAATTTACGACATTTGTTCAAAAAGCACCTCAAACTTTATTAATAAAAATATTCATATCGAGATACAGCAGTCTTACACTTTGAAATAATGGCATTCGGTTACCACGCACTTATACCAAACATTCCATCATCATCATCAGGTAGCTTCTTTCTGAATGGCGAGCAACCGGTCAGTCATATTCTGTAAGTTGCCTTCTCAGCATAATGTTCTCCTTTCCAGACATTTTCTGATTGGGGAAAAATCAGAAATCGCAAGGAGCCATGTCGGCAAAATAAGCATGACTCTACCTAGTCTATTCGAAACGAAACACAGATTTATTGTGCTGTGCCAAAAGTCGTTGCGTCATATATAAAGAATTTACAGATGAGCAATCGCTAAGGACTGCCGAAAGTTTGTTGCTCAAATATCTAATCATTTGAGTATTTATTTTTGAAATAGTTAATAGTTTATATAATTTCTTCCATTGAGCATTTCATATTTGTGCAGTAACACAGTTCTCCCGTGCGACGTTGATTGTGTATCTTGAGGGCATCCCGTATAAAGGAATAAGATTGTGTGGGATTAACTACTCCCTAGACGACGGGGTGTACTTTTCTCTGGAGGGGCTGTCCAGCGGTCGGTGATGAGCATTAGAATTCAGCTGCAATTCCCGCCTATCTTATCACGCCTTCCAATTATTCAGATTTTTCCGTGTGCCATGGGATGCGACTGTCGTCGATATTCGGGTGTTCTGAAACTCGCTGCCAATGAAGCATAGCTAACAATGAATACAGGCAAGACAATGTTTTAATGTAATTTTAAATAAATCTCAAAACTCGTTTTTCATATTTTTTGATTCATTTACTACACGCATATTTAGAATGCCACGATGTTTTAATTTCTGTAATTAAAAAACAATTTCAAACTTTCCATTTGATTTTTGATTAATAAAAAATCCTTTAAATAAAATTGAAGCTTATTATCACATAAAAACATTTTTTAAACAATGCAAAATTTAAAAAAAATTGATTCTTCAAAGTCAGCAATTTTACTTTATTTCAATTCGCTCTTCAACTTTAATAAAGAATCTGAAACTCAATTTTACTGTTCCAAATCATTTTTTCCCACTCACCTTTGCCTATTTTAAAATAATAATGAAAAATAAATATTTTCTATCAAAAATTTAACAAAATATTTGCTTTCACTTTAATCATATCCTTATTATTGTGTTCTTATTTCCTTTTTGGTACTTACGTATTAAGCTGTCGATCTTTATCATCAAATTTGAAGCCGTCGCCAATGAGTTTTTAAATCGCCAATATTAGCAAACCACCGTCATCATTTGAAAAATTGTGAAAAACTTAACTGTCGTCAACCATTTCGGTGGTTTCGCAGAAGATCAAGCGCTTTTTCTGTTCTGATTTTTTTGACTCGTTAAAAGGATTAAAATTTAGGATTTGCCTGCCAATGAAAAAGATGCAGCGACGTATTTTCAAAATTATGGAATAATTCCATATTTCTACAATACGTGTTTGAATGGACATGAGATGAGTTTATACGTGAAAACGGACAAACAATGGCGGTATAAATTATAAAAGTGTAATGGCCACCTAATTAAATTGGTTCGAGGCTATCATAGACAGTCTAATATGTAAGTACTTCCTTTTTTCTTTAAATTGCAATATGTAAAAATCTTTTCATACAGAATACAGCATCCAATGCAATCACACCCAATGAAGACGAGTGGGATGAAATAATCCCAAAAACATTATGCCATGATACATCGGATTTAATTCCAGAAATTTAAGCAAATATTCTTTTTCATTCAGAACTACTAAACAGCATTTTCTAACTCTCCCTCCTAAAAAACAATATGCTGAAGTACTGATATCTCAGTCTGCCGCGTTTCCTTTTCAACTTTGGTCCACAAAGCCAAATAGTCTATTCTGCATCACGCTTTTTTAAAGAACGATTTCTAAAGCCGAGAGTCGTCTCTATTACAGACAGACATGCTCCAAATATTTCTGAGCCCAGTGCCACAAACAAATGCATACAAAATGAAATCGATTCGGAAGTTTTCCGACGCACATATGCCATCCATCCGACGTTATCTGGGGGAGAATCCCTGATGCATCACAGCCGACGAATTCCGAATGCATTTTCGAAACACACTGTCTTGGGTCCCTTTTCTCCGTTTTCCGATTCACTGCTTCGGCTTTTGTCGGATTCCGAATCGAATGAATAGAAATGGAATCGCCGTCCGCAGAGTGAGTAGCGGTAGTATTCAATGTATCATTCATTAAGCCGAAGATTAATTATTTGCTTTAAATTAGCCGCTGCTGTGGAATCTAACACAAAAATACTGAATTCGGCTTACATTATCGTGGCTTGCTTTACTAAGATCGATATCGCATCGTATTATTTATTCACTGCAAATGAGATTGTTTTGGCATTCAGAAGTTACTGTTTAAAACAGCAGATACCAATTTTTTGTGTCTTCACATACCCCTTGATTAACAACCGGCGGGGAACCACCTCGTCACTGAGGAGATCGTAACTATTCTTTCAGTAACACGGACTTAAAATATATGTTTGTTCCAAAAGTTCTATAATTGTGAAAAAATAATATATATATATATATATATATATATATATATATATATATATATATAATTCATTTAACATTTAGTTTTTTTGTACCTTTTTCACTCTGTTTTTCAGTATTCTACTAATATTCTTTATGTACTTTTTAATTTTTTTCTCCCTCAATGTCGGGAAATAAAATTCTATAGTCTCTTTTCTGTTTTTTTTTAATCCTTTATTTTACAACTTTTCTCACCTTCACTAATATTTCTTTTTCTTTGTGATGTTGATTGCAAAGCAATGTAAAGTAGCTTCTGAGCGCTAAGTCAGAGGTGCGCGTACCACAGTCTGCTAATTTAGATTCTAGATTTAATTTCTATTAGTTCTGCCAGATGACACTAATTATTTAAGCAATAAATAATCAGTCCTATACTAGGATATATTAGCACATATATATCTAATTATTAGAGTGTCATCATGAATAGGAGAAATTTAGATCTAACTTAATAAACTAGACATAGTTTCAGAATTTTTAAACAATTCAGAGAGAAAAAAAGTTTTAAAAAATCCCATTTGGAGCCGAAATTTTACTATCAAAGAAATAATACGTGAAAAATAAATAAATATTTAGAGGAGTAAAATTGTTTTCAGCTTTACAAATTTCAGTTGCGCGATAATTAGTGGACTCTGAACCTGAATAGACGAGGGACATTTTGCATTGAGAAGAAAGGACTCTTGAGCAATCATGAACGCCTCAGGTGTAATCATTGCATTCAGATATATTCCATATCCAAGAAACAATTTTCTTCCTAAAGTTTGAGATGAGGCATTCCGTATCCAAATATTCATCAGTAAAAATATTTCATGTAAAAATTTTTTAAATACAACTCTTAAAATGTCCAATGTAAATTCTCCTGACTTATTGAATACTTTTGGTAAATTCCTCAAGAACGGGCTCAAATATTTCCATTTAAAACGCATGTTTTATATTTCAATGAATTGGTATTTATATAATTTGATTTAATATTTATTTTGAATGAAGTTTTGCATAAATTTAAATAAAAATCACCATAATTATCGAAAATAATTGGCAACAAGCTTCAGAGATAATTGTTATTTCCCATTTGGATAATTTCCAGCAATGAATCATTTAAATTCCGTCTGTGGCGTTTTTCTTGATTGAATTGTTTGTGAGCCAAGAGAGATACTTACTATTTGTCTCTATGCTTGTATCATTCATCAGAATTAAAAGATAATAATAAACATACATGTATAAAAATTATAATTACAGCTTTTTGGATGAGGCAGAAATATGAAAGAAAGGTTCTAAAAGACTCTCCGGAAATACCATTTTTATTCGTAAATGAGATAATCTTTAGACTAGAATAAATATAAGTTCCAGCTGCAAAATAAAATCATATGAAATAATTTTTGTTACTATCAATTCTTAATTTCATAAAGAATTAAGGCAAAAAATCTTTCGTATTCCGATTCTAAGAATTGCAAACTGTTTATAATATTCTAGAATTTTTTATGAATTAAATTTGAAATTTTCAATTGAAAGAATACCGTTTTACAGAAAAGGGTAAAAAGGAAGAAAATGCCTCAATTCGCTTTATAAAACCATTAAATCAAACTTTTTACGATTTTTATTTTTAATAATGACATTTTTGACATTCAAATTCACATATCTTTCACAAAAATGTTTAAAATAATACCAAAAGGTTTGCATCGGATGAAACTGGGGCTATTCCATTATTAAAACAATATTTTACAGTTACTATCATTTCAGCCTTTAATATTTACGCATCTGCTAATACATCCAAAGAATTTCCCGAATTTATTTTATTATGTAATAAAAAATAAAAATATTATATTTATTTGCATTTTCCTCGCAGTAATTGCTTCCGCATTAAAGCATTTTTGTCATCGTTCATGCAAGGATATAAAAGTAATAACAACACTGGTTTTCTATCATCTATCAGTGATTTCATCGCGATTGTTTGCACTTTTTCGGAACATGAGAATGTTCACCCTTAATCCCACATAGGTTGGAAAACCCATATGTAAAAATCGTGCATAGGTTGAGGTCAGAGAAATAAATCGTTTGTTATTCATAACGCAATGTTTGGACAGATAATTGGCCCCAGGAAGGGATTTGCGCGCATTACGTAAGAGTGATGAAGAATTCACGAACTGACTTACAAATAACCCATCCCTTGCATCTCATTAAATCATGTAAATGTATTATAGCTTTGCTAAGGACTTTTTATATGACAGTATGAACTTTATATGGGAAATCCTTATATATAAATTCCTTATACGCGAAGAAATCGCGATAGCTTTTTTTCGAGACTTAATGTTTCGAATGGCAACCATGCGCATGTACTGTATTAAAATAGTTCCAATAAGTCTCATAGATAATATTTTTTTGTTTGGCAAGTAGAAAATGCCTTAATTTATTAAAACCCTTTCGCGACGGCGCGCCTGTGCCACTCTTCGCTATTTTTCGCAACAGAGTGACTGACTATACTTCGCCACGTTTTCGCCGCCGTATCTAGATGACGTCAGCCTCTGTGGACGAAAAAGTGGCTGCCGTATATATACGGCGTCAGCCTCTGTGGACCAAAAAGTGGCTGCCGTATATATACGGCGTCAGCCGCTGTGGACGAAAAAGTGGCTGCCGTATATATACGGCGTCAGCCGCTGTGATGCATCAAGTGACTGCCGTATATATACGGCAACCGTCGCGAAAGGGTTAAACACAGGCAGCTGTTTTAAAAATTTCGGTACATTTCAAAATTAACATTAGTAGTATACTACATATTTAAAGAATTTTTTTCCTCATTCCCTTAAACTTTTCCGCCAACAACTTTATTTATCAATAATTTCAATGCAGAGGACTTTTAAAATCTAACGCCTTTACTGCTGTTTTTATTAGTGTAATTTGCATGGCAGTATTACAGAAAAAAATCAATATATAAATTAAAATAACAAAAAAAGATTAGATTAAATGAAAGATTAGAATGAAATCTGCTATGCATATTTCAATGTATCATGTCAGAACATCATTTCTCGAACGGCCAAGCACCACACGCTCGCGTAAGTTAAATGATATTTTTATTCATTTTAACTGTTTCATTGAATGAGTCACTTTAGTATTGCAAACGATCCAAAAAAAAAAACTTTGTCTCGCATTTATTGTTTAAAATAATATCACATTTCCTATTTATTTCATTTCATATAATCTCGTGCTCCAAATGGCATCTTTCTAGGTTTTATTTGCTGAAGTCATTCACATACATTTTTTAATCAGAGCTTTTGTAAAGGCAATTATAACACGTTATTAAAAGCTGATTTTTTGAGATGTCTGTGCAGATAATAAAGTTTTTATTTTTCGCTTATAGATTTTTGTCGACGCCAAAAGCCTCATCCCAAAATCAATATCACGTTCTGACATAATAAAAAGGAAAAAAATGTATGGATTACGGACATCAAACAGTAAACTTTAGAACTGGTTGCTTTTGAATTTTAATAAATATTCTTGTTTCTTCATCCCTGTCTTTAGCATTGCAAATGTTGTTGTTTTTTTGGCATTTTTAATACATTGCTATGACAATAACATGACATTTCTGTGATTTATATATTCCATTCTAGATTTTTTTTTAAATCTAGCTAAACAAATTCTGCGTGAAAAACAAAACACTGACAGAAAGACATCCATTATTTAAGCAACAAAACAGATCCATGCAATGAAAAACTCGAACAGTAGACACGCGACCTTCAAGCAAAAGAATCTGGTGATTCAAAAATATAAAAACAACGTTTTGTCGTACAATATTTCTGGTGAGAAACGGTGCCAACTTGTTCACTTCCCACTTCGTGATTTCTTTAGAAATATTTGGCTTCCGATTCTTACTGGTTTTTCAAAAACATAGCCTAGATTTTATATTTAGTTCTTTACTTCAAAACATATCGATAAAGCTTTGTGTTTTTTTTTTCCGGACTTTATTTCCTTTGAATAACTCAGATGTTTGTTTCTGTGTATATTATGGATCTATGCAAAGAAGAATGTTACAGCATTTTGTTTAAATGAAAGCTTTCTAAAAACTTGAACCTTTTTCTACACAACGTCATCAGTTCGTAATACGAAATAGCTCGCAGACGTTACTTCTAAACGAAGTATTAATTTAACTAAACTTATACTTTTTATCATGTCAGAGCATGATGTTGTTTTAGGGATGATGTGTTTGGCATCAACAAAAATCGGTAGTCGAAAAATTGAAATTTTATCATCTGACGAGCATCTCAAAAAATCGTCTTTTAATAACGCGTTTTTAATCATAGATTTTGTTGCATTTACAAAAGTTCTGATTTATAAAAAAAAGTTAGTCTATTACTACAGCAAATAAAACCTGGAAAATTTTCATTTTGAGCACGTGATTATATGAAAGGAAATAAATAGGAAACGGGATATTTTTTTAAACAATCAATGCGAGACAAAGTTTTGTTTGATCGTTTGCAATACTAAAGTGACTCATTCAATGAAGCAATTAAAATGAATAAAAATATCATTTACCTTGCACGAGCACGTGGTGCTTGGTCGTTCAAGAAATGATGCTCTGACATGATACTGTGAAATATGCATAGCAGATTTCATATTAATCTCGTTTTTTTTTCCGAATGTGTACACTTTATGAATAAATAATTAATGAAGTAAACATATAATAAAACACGAAACAAAATTATTACCAAATATATCATTAATTATTTTAAATAAAAATTATAATTTTTTTTGTTGACATTTGTTAAAATAATTGCTGTATTGATTTTAATAGCTTCTTTTTGAGAGCGGAGAAAAATAAAATCACAGAAAATGCGATTCGAAAAATTTTAGACAATGGAAAAAAATATTAAAATTTTGTTGCTATTTATTAACATAATAATATTTTGAAATAAATTTTTATAAAATGCAGTCCTGTTATTATTTATTTTTTAAATTCTTTTTTCTACATGTTTTACAAGGAATATTCCAAAAGACTTTTCCATTTTATTCACATGCTGCCCTCTAGTATTATGTTTTGGTACCAATTCACTTACGTTTGTTAAAACAGACTCACGAAATAAACCGATATAATTATTTCTGAAAGACGTATTGTCATTACCAGATTGATTAACATTCATAATTTCTCATAAATAGTAATAGTATATTAAAACTATTATTACTATTTAAAATGTAATCTAAAATGTAAATGTATCTAGAATAGAATCTTTTAAAATGTATGCTGACTTTTTCTGTTTTATTCAACTATTTTGTGTCTATATTTATTACGGAAATTAGCCATTTTTTTTTACTTTTTGGGTCTTTTAGTAGCGTACTGATTGCCAAAAGTATTAAGGTTATGTTAAATTTCCATTAAATTTCTTACGAATAGTTGATATTTATTATTTGCTCGACAAAATATTTTTAAGCATCAAATTTTTCTAAGTAAAGTCATGTTATTTCTATAGCTTTGCGGCTGCTATTGTAGTAGGATGGCAACTCCTATAGCAACACAGAGCAAATAAAAGCTTTAACTATACAAGTAATATATCGCCACGTTGTCTTTCAAGCTAATAAGCTTTTACTATGCACATGTAATATGCAGATTTTTTTATCATGTCAGAACATGATGCTGTATTGGGGATGAGGCTTGTGTCTTCAATTTCTATTTTTCGTGGGCGATAAATAGAAATCTTATTATTTGCACGAGCATCTCAAAAAATCAGTTTTTAATAACGCGTTATCACTGCATTTACAAAAGCTCTGATTTTAAAAAATAACTTATTGATTACAGCAAATAAAACCTAGAAAAATGTCATTTTGTGCACATGATTAGATCAAACGAAATAAATAGGAAATGTGATATTTTTTTAACAATAAATGCGAGACAAAGTTGTTTTTTTATGTTTGTTTGCAATACTAAAGTGACTCATTCAATGAAACAGTAAAAATGAATAAAAACATAATATAACTTTCACGAGCACTTGGTGCTTGACCGTTCAAGAAATGATGTTCTGACGTGATACATTGAAACATGCATAGCAATTTCATTTTAATCTTTATTTTTCTATCTTTTTTTTGTACTTGTATGTCTTTTATTTATCTACCAATGTGGTGGGGTGTTCGGGGGCTCTAATAAAATAGGTTTTGTGTAACAATTATTTATTAGAAAAAGTTACGTTACACACAACACAAGATAATTTTAAAAATTAACAAAAACACAAAGAAAAGTTAGAGATGGGTTCATGTCCGTTGCCTGGGCTTCACTGGCGTTTTCGCTGTTTGCGCTCACCAGTCAAGATGGCGCAGCAGTTCCGGTTACAGTTAATCCGGTTAAGTTAATAGTGGCTGCTACACCAAGAAAAGTGCCAAAGGTCATACGCCAAATTTAGTAGAAATGCTAAATTTCCAATATGATCTACATTTTGGAGCCAGTTTGCTTATGTTATACTAACGATCTTGCCCAAAATCAATTATTTTATGAGAGTAGATATGTCAGGGATGGGTGTGAAATTCTTAAAAGTAGCAACCTAATAAGTTATCTATATTCTAAAATTACAGTTCTGGGTCAATTCTTGTTTTAATTGGAAGAAAAACAGGCGTAAAAAGTGGGGACTTAATTTTCATTACAATACGAAGCGCGAAACGCTCAAATGTAAAACTTATTTAAAAATATGAGCACTCTTGCCTTTCACGGACATGCCGAAATCCACTTCGTTTAAGCGGGGAGCGGGATGAGTAATGCCTTTTTCAGGGACTGCAAGGGAAACATTCAGAAATTTGCCCCTTTGTTTTCTATTCAATATTGAATGCGTGGTTTAAAACTTACTCAATTTTATCTATTGTTTTATAAAAACTCTTGCAGAGTTTTATTTCTGAAGAAAATTTTTCTTTATCAATTAAACAAATAGTTCCTTCCAATACGAGACAGTTTTTCTACATAAAATTTCATGTTTGTTTATTTATTTAAACATTATATGAATTACACACTCTTCAACGCATTCGTACGAAATTTAGCTAACTTTTTCCTTAGCAATGATTAACTGCGCTATTAAAAAGTTTCTACGCTCCTCCAAAATATGTGATATGGCGGTAAAAATATTTTAGTGCTTTTCTTGCCTTAATTTCGGAACAAATATTCACACAAAAATCATTTTTACAACATCTTAAAATTAAAAAAGTGATAAACATTTAATGACATCAATTCCATTTCCCCAGATATATTTTTTTTAAATTTAAATCAATTTTGGAAAAGTAATTTAATAAAATTTTTATCATTTCTTCTTTTTATCAAATTGCTGCAAAAATAATTACACTTGTCCCCCTTGCAATTTTGCGATAGTATAATTGTTTTATACAGACATTTTCATTTTTATTTTTATTACTTAGATACAAGTAAAAAAATTTATATGCAAGCGTAATATTTTACTATAAAGCAATGTCTTTTAAATTGTTGCAAATTCCTAATTGCCTAATTTTTCTTCAAATTTTAATAAATTTAAAATTTTAATTCTTCAGTTCATATTTTACAGATTTTGCATTGGTTAATCTTTATATATATATATATATATATATATATATATATACACTGAAGTGACAAAAGTTATGGGATGGCTGTTAATATCGTGTTGGCCCGGCTGCCCGGCGAAGTGCAACAACTCGACGTGTCATGGAGTCCAAAAGTCGTTGGAAGTCCTCTGCAGGAATATTGAGCCATTCTGTCTGTATAGACGTCCATAACTGTGAAAGTGGGGATGGTGCAGGAGTTTGGGCACGAACGGACCTTTCGATGATGTCCCATAAATGCTCGATGAGATTCATATCGAGCGATCTAGGTGGACAGATCATGCACTGAAATTGTCCGGAATGTTCTTCAAACCAATCGCGAACAGTTCTGGCCCGGTGACATGGCACATTGTCATCCATCAAAATCCCATCGTTGTGTGGGTACGTGAAGTCCATGAATGGCTGCAAGTGATCTGCAAGCAGCTGAACGTAATCAATATCAGTCAATGATTGGTTCAGTTGCACCAGAGTACCGAGTCCATGCCATGTAAAAACATCCCACACCATTATGCAGCCACCACCAGCTTGAACAGTGCCTTGCAGACAGTTTGGGTCCATGGCTTCGTGGGGTCTGCGCCGCACTCGAACTCTACCATCAGCTCGTAACAACTGAAATCGTGACTCATCTGACCACGCCACGGTTTTCCACTGGTCTAGGGACCAGTCGATATGCTCACGAGCCCAGGAGAGTCGCTGTAGGGAGATGTCGTGCTGTCAGTAAAGGCACTCGAGTCGGTCTTCTGCTGTCATAGCCCGAGGAAGACAAATTTCGCCGCACAGTCCGATCGGACACGTCCCACATTGATTAGTGCAGTTATTTGACGAAGTGTTGCATGTCTATTAACATTGACCATTCGACACAGACGTCGGCGCTCTCGGTCGTTAAGTGCAGGTGGTCGCCCACTGCGCTGTCCATGATGGGATGGGATGCCTGAAATTTCATACTCTCGGCACACTCTTGATACTGTGGACCTCGGAATGTTGAATTCACTAACGATATCCGCAATGGAATAACCCATGCGTCTAGCTCCAACTAACATTTCACGTTCAAAGTCTGTTAATTCTCGTCGTTCCGCCATAAATCGCGAATTACCTGATCACATGAATAACTTGAACGCAAATGAAAGCTCTGGAAAACGAACTGCGCATTTATACTTTTTCACTGCGATACTACTGCCATCTGTATATTTGCATATTGCTATCCCATGACTTTTGTCACTTCAATGTATTTATTTCAAATTTTCAATCATTTATAAAATACTTTGTATTCATCCAATTAAGTTCAATTAAATGTTTTGAACTTGGAGTGGATGACATTTGATGTGAATTCAGTTTTTCGAATATTAATTCCTTAATTTTTTATTAATAAATTAAAAACTTATTTCCTCGCCTTTATAGTAGCTCTTTATAGTAGAAGTAATTATTAGGTCAGGATAGCCTGGTTGGTAAGGCGTTGAATTCGCATCTATTTTGCTGCGAGTTTGAACCTGATCGATAAGTTCTCCTTATCCACTGGGGAAACTGAGTCAAAGGTGATCGTTATTCGAGTGCTCAGGGGTCTATAACCTCAGAAGCTACTGCATCCCTCCTTCAATTGTAAAGCGGAACGCGTGAACAACATTTGTAATTATTCAATAGAAAGTAACTAAAATAAATATTTTTCTAACTAGCTAGATTTTTCCTAATATCCAAAGTAGGAATTGATTTTAAAAAATTGCTTTTTATATTGCTTGTTAAGAATGCAGTAATGCGATTTAACTTTCGTTCAGAAAATGATTGATACCGTATTAAACATGCTTTGTAGCACATTTCGGAAGCGATTAAACGCATTGTAAAACAATGTCTTTATGACAGATTTTTATCGAACAGTACTACGTATAACGTCATCCCCCCCCTGCTGGTCATTTCTTGCACTTTTTTGTGATTAAAAAATTCCCATGCCCTCCTTTAAGCTATCACAAAAATCGATGGTATTTTCGTCCAGGAGTTTTCATTTGATGACCATTTCAATGTGGAACTTTAATTATAACCACCCTACATATACGTAATTGTAATATAATCCATATTCATTTTTAAATGAGGGTGGAGGTGAGTATTCCATCTCGTGAAGCACGTTGCGCAGCACAACAGCAAGAGAAGGTTTACAAGGCGTAAAAGGAATAAAAAAGCAGAAGCATCTATCTCTGGTCTATCTCCGTCTATACTAGAATATTCTCATAAATCACACGCGAGCAGATTTCTGACTTTAATTCTGATACATTTGACCTTGACAAGAGAAACAGAATTCTTTTAGAAGAATCTATATTATATGAGGGATTTATTACTCACTGAAAGACTCCTCTAAAAGAATATTTACACCGATGATTTATTATACATCCACTTGACACGTGTGGACTCAATTGTTCATTTACTTTATACTTTATAATACTTTACTTTTACTTTATAATACTTTAATTTGATTTATTAATTAGGAAAAGTGGAATGGATCAGGTAATAACATTTTAGAAAGAAGTTATTAAGAGTTAAATTAATACAAAACTACGGGAATTAATTACATTTAAAATTAGTGTTTAAAATATAATTACATAAATATATATAAAACATACAAAGTATATAAGGCGCGCATATTTTTCAAAAAAATGGAACTGCTAGAGTTTTGATTATCATTATTGCATCTCCATTTATCTCCAGCTGTTAATGAGCACTTCATTGTTACATAAATCCTCCGAACGAGCCATTCAATTTTTCTAAAAATGGACGACAAATAAGGATTGATTTTATGGATTTTACAAGAAGGTTTCAGTTTATGGCAGGGTGTAAATTTTGCAGATCTATTAGGAAAATGCCTGACGAGGGGCAATTTTCTCTTCCTTTTGAAGAAGGGAGGAGCTCAGATTTTACGAGGCACGCCCTGGGCTTCACACGATTTAATAAATTAGCGACACACATTACATTCTGTTTAACACACGCTTTACAACTCCATCAGTCAAGTTTAATTGGTGCAGATAAGAAGTACTGTGTCCTCGGAAACTCATAAATTGATGAAGCATGTTGTTCAGTAAGAGAAAATACTTAGGTCTTAACTTTCATTTCAACAGTCACACAACTAATATCTCAGAGTTTTCTTTTTTCAATTCCTACTATTAGTTCACACTCTCCTTATCGAGAAAACAGTATATATATACATCACACACTATATATATAT
>JAOUZG010027273.1:1364183-1376811 GCA_026289955.1 Argiope argentata | reverse complement strand
GGTCATCTAATTAGCCTTTTTTTCTATAAATGTACACGAGAAGGCTCATCTAATTATCCTTTTATTCTATAAATGTACACGAGAGAGGTCATCTAATTAGCATTTTATTTCTAAAAATGTACTCGAGAGGGCTAAAATTTTGGTGTTTTTGTATTAAATTTGAAGAAATAATTAACAGAACGTTAATTCTATAATTCACAAAAAATAATTTAAATTATTTCTGAGATCACATTTATATTTTAAAATTACTGTCGAACCGGTCTCTCAGAAGAAATGTTCAAAGAATTTGAATATTTCTTTCAGTGTTTAGCATTAATTTATTTTGAAATTCATATATAACTAGTATTAAATATAATTTACATAAAGAAATTCTTCCCCTTCTCTCCTAATGTAAACGACAATAACAACAACAGAAATACATTTTGAAGGTATGGGATACAAAACGAAGTAAAGCAAAATAAACTCAGTTTGTAGCGCCTGTAGTAGCAATTATATGTCAAGATTATTTAGTATTTAATTTATTTCTTTTGATACAGAATAATCTTTTATTTAATGTTGATAGTTCATGAAACATATATTCGGGACAACAAGACAAAGTGAAGTATCAGCCACATTTTTTTATTTGCTTAATGCATGCTTAAGAAAGAGACACACTGTCCATCTTCGTTGTGATTTGCCCTTGCCGAATTGTTATTTTTCTATCTATATTTTGTGCTCATAATATTTATTTATTTATTTCATTTATATCACAGTTAAAATCAGCGATATTTTAAAATGGAAGCATTAAAAGAGTATCTAGAATTGTTTCATTATGAAGTTAAATATCATCCGTAAATACAAAAAATGTCAAAAAAAAATTATTATAAGCATAGATAACATTGAAATCTACTCATCATGGAAAAATGTATCTAATATTCTTATTCTAATCACAATTTTGAAAAAAAGATGAAATATTCATATCAACAAGACAAAAGACAAGGTGAAATATTCGTGCGATTGGTTTTTAAGTTTCTTTTCAACAGTGAAATATATTGTTGAAAAATACATTTAAAATATTTCAAAGAATTTACAGAATATAGAAAGAAAAGTTATAAGGTAAAAAATTTGGTATCATTAAAGAGATAAATTTTTTGAAAATCACTCCGAAAATGACTTTTCTATCCACCAAAGTATATATTTACCAAATTTGATTGGCATAAATCAGACGGTCTGATATGTAAAGAGTCTGCACATAAATACCGAAACAAAAAGACATAAGCTTTTTCCTTTTGTTTAAGCATCAAAGTTTAGTTAAAATACCAAAACATTTCCTTGCCAAATACTCTTGCCAACAGATAACAAACTAGGTTTTAGCAAACCTAAACTAATTATTCTCTATCCCCTTTTTTTCAAAGGGGTACGCATGATTTATTGGGCGTTTATGGCCCGTACGGGAATATCTGTACGGATGTATCCCACTACCGTTCAAACGGGTGGGTGAGTGTTTCTTCCTCATATGAGCTGGAAGTCAGACTTCTGCCCTCGGGTGATCAGGGCACCACACCCTCAGGAGCTACTGCACCCCTCTTTCCGTGGTAAAAGGCGGAAATCAATCTTCATCATACCTTTTTGAAAGCGCTATGTACATGAGAAAAAGAAGTCCCAGCAAGAATCTCGGAAAGAATTTAGGCTTTTTATTTCATTAATTTCTTTATTTTAAAAGGACATTCAAATAAAAGATATAATTTTTTTTTTGAAATACATAAAAATATACCATTACCTCAAAATATAAATAACAATTGTGTCTAAACTTAAAATTACGAACAATTAAAATTTAAAATAAAATGAATTAAAACTAAGATGAAGTGTGATGAAACTCGACAAAAACTGTTGAATGTTTGACACTCTCTTCATGAGGCCACGTGCTAGTTATCAAAAGATTAAATTTAAAGACATATGTCAGGTATTTTTTTATATATTCTAGCAGTGATGACCTATACAGGAAAGAAAAGAGTATATTAGTAAGAATAAATCTACCCTTGTCCTAATGTCTGGCAGAAACTACTGTTTTACGCAATTAATTTAATCCAGAATTTGTAAATTAATGGTTTAAAATATTACGTCTAGTAAAAAATATCACTACTCAAAAGGAAAAAAGACTTTGGTCTAAGCATTTTATTAAAAATAAATTATAATGAAATGGAAAATTAACTTTTGAGAATCGATGCATAAATGCTGAGAAAGAATATGCGTAAAATACGTCGCTGTGGGACTCACTGACCGGAATACCAATCATGAGGCATCCAACAGTGCAGTATAATCCCACAAATCTAGACTTATGTGCCTATTCTGTAATAGTGTGTATCTCTGCATAAAAGTCCAGTGAATGTGAAAAAATAATAAATCTACGAATGTCCAATATGTCCGACAGTAATAGCGTTTTTTCGATTGGTTTACTCTATTTCTTCATAATTTCTAAATAAAAAATTTGGAATAATTAAAAGGCTTGTAAAAAACATCACTACATGGGAAAAAATGTCTTTTATCTTAATTTTTTTACTTAAAATTAAAGGAAAAAATTGCATTCAAAAATCGAACTCGAGTAGCTTAAACTATCGGGCTTAATTATCGGAATTAGCTTAAACTATCGGGATTATCTAACCCCTAGACTAAATACGAGTTCTCCAACGCCGCATCTCAAAGCCATACGTCTAATTTTGTGCGTATATTTTATAATTGTGAATATCCCTGATTAAGATTTAAGCGTATATCAGAAAAAAATAAGTTAATAAATGTCCAAAACCTTTGACTGAATTTCGCCAGCTTTAAATAAATGGCTCAAAATATTAAAATACGAAAGAAATAAAATCAATACAATATTCCACTAATCACAGTCTTATTCGTATTTAATATGCATAGTCAATTGAAATACAAAAACACTTTAGTATATCTGCACTCTAGTATATAGGATGTATCTTGAAGTTTTGACTGGGATTGTGAATGTATGACTTAGATGGAGTAGGGTTTAGGAAAAATTATCATATTTGTTATGCTCGATTTTGCTTTTTTACATTTCGATTGAATCTCCAATTATCTGTATTTCCTTAATATAGCCTGGCGAATAGCTTATTTATTTTCTTGGGTATAGATAGAGATATTTGATCAAGTCCTACTAAGTTAAAAAATATATGTTAAAACACTTTCAAAAATGAAAGAAATCTACTGAAAACAATATTGCACTTTTCGAAGGGGAATGCGCAGTTTCATCCGTATTTAATATTGATTGCGCTTTGGTGCTGAGAGGCACTTTAGTAGAGAATCCGTAAGAGATACGGACTTGTGTCTGCTCATTGACTCTGGATGTGTGCGGCAGAGGTGGAATAAAGAAACGGATATAAATAGAGCTTAAGTAAATACTCAACTCATTAAAAATCGATTATATTTGTTTAATAAAATCTATATTTTAAAGCTTTAATTATTGATGCTTCTTTTTGTGTGAAATATTAATAATGTATATTATAATCGAGGTTGATTTTAATTCTGTTTTTTATTGTGTTCATAGAAATTTCCTCTCTGCATAGTCTTTTCGTACCTCAACCAACCAAGAAGCTCCAGAGAACACTCAGGAATATTCTCTGTAAATGTCGCTGAGCTGATTAAATCATTATTGAATATCCCAATTATAGCGCTATTAGATTTTAATGCCGTGTTTAGAGTAGAATTATTTTCAATTAGATAATTTATTCTCAATATCTATTTACATATTTACAGATGAAAAATTTTCTCCAATACGAAGGTTCATCAAAAATGGTGAGCGGCCAGACTGTGTGGCGCAGAGATATTTAATTCCGAAGTACCACAACTTCAATCCTTTGCTTCACACTGACCACCGTTGTGTTCTCTGTCGACGGATTTAACGTCACCCATTTGAGGTCGTCTAACGGCAATTAAAGATTGAAGTTATTAATTATGTAATATCTACGGATGAAAAATCTCTTTGAAATATAGAACCGATTTTAAATGTAATTTGTATAAAAAGTGATTAGATATCAGAATTTTGAAAATTATTTTAAGATAATGAACAAAAATGAAAGAATTTTAATATGTAATAATTCTAAAATTCCTATTCATGAATTTGCTGTTTCCTTTCGGGTTTACGATTTTCTGATAAAATGGGTTTCCTGATAAAATTTAGTCTTCCGATTTCAGCAAACGCAAAACACCTGAGGATGCTGCTTACTATCTTTGCTTCTCGTTCTCAGTATGGACGAATAAGAGTCGTTAGTTCCTGAATTCGATTAATTTTTTACAATTTAATTATATTTAGAAACACTCACATTTGTAATTATTTTACTTTGCTTAAATTATTCAACCTTTTAAAGCAATTTAATTAAAATTGATAATCCAAATTTTCTTAATAATCAATATGATTTAAATACGTAAAGATTTCAATATACTGAGAAAAATACTTTGCAAAATTTTAGAAATAAATAGAAGCAAAGAAATATACTATTTCATATTTAAATTTTGAGAAAATTCAAATTAAAATTTTTCTGCTCACTCTTAAGAATCCCAACTCCCTTTATTTTCTATTATTCTAAGAGGCGGTCATTTCAAAAATACATGAATGCAGTGCTGAAAAAAAATGTCGGAGCAATATTTCTGAGTACCTCGATGATTATATTTTTATAATGTAACATTTTTAAATAAAAAAGACTTTGCGTCGTATTTATAGAATCATTAAAGAATGGTGATTAAAATAGGCATAATTTTTTTTGCTTTTAGTGCCTCAGTACATATCTAAATATTCTTCTATATACCACAATTCTACAGTTTTTAGTGGCAATATGTCTGCATTTAAAGCTGCATTCGATTGCTATAAGAGTATTTAAAGATATGGAATAAGAAAAAAAATGAAATATTTATTTCATAGCGGAGGCATTATAGAAATTCTTATGTATTGTCTTAGGAACAATACAAAGTAAAGCGCAAGAATTTTGTGTAAAGTAAATATACAATTTACACTGAAGATATTTGATATTACAAAATTAATAAATATATTGAAAAATGCAAGAACAAGCTCTGCATTTTTCAAGTTTTTATTTACAAATCTGTGACAAATACACATATTGATAGCATGAACATAATATCAAGTAAAAAGGAATTTGTACACACACAAAAAAATTCAATATCAAATTCGATTTAAACAAATTGCAGCTCATGCTTCTTGAACAGAAAAAAAAAGACAGCCTCACATAGATGAAGACACTTGTTAAGAATAATTTGACTTCAGGAATTCCATATCATGAGCAAAATGAAAGAAATTATTCAGTCGCAAACCTTTAATTCGTGTCCAATAAATGTTTAAGAAAACAGTTATGTAAATAAAATTCATTGATAAACATATCAAATAACACTTAGGGAATTTTTCAGATAACATTTTATCGATTGTAGTCACATGGGTTCAAGTTTCGTGAAACATTCAGATGGTAGATGTGCTGAGCATCGTGCTCCCGATTATTGTTGAGGACGGTGTGAAATTCCAGGTGGTGTGAAGACGACAAAAGGCACTCCACCATTTTAAACCATTGTCAAGGAATATCTAGAAAAAAAATTGAAATTGATATATCTGAATTTGTTATTCATCTAGAATAGCGAGAAAAATAAATTGCTCAATTTTAATGATTTAATATAGGTAAGAAATCTGATGAATGAATGATTTAATACAGGGAAAAAATAGAAATAGAATTGAAAATAGAATGTTTGAAACTTTTAAGAGAATGTTATACGAAAGTTGAATATAAAACTAGAACATTGCTTTTCAAATATGAAAAAAAATTATTTCGTTGATGTGAGCAACTAAAGTCATTTTCTAGAAATTTTTTATAATACTCTATTCTTGAACAGACTTCCATAACTTTTGATAGTTAATTGGAATAAAAGAAAATAGGTATGATCAAGGAAGAATTTAAAATCACTTATAATTGATAATGCGTCATTTCCTAATTGAATATTCGTTTTAACCAAAATTGTTATCAAAATTTGGTAACTTACCAGCTCAAAAATTTCATGATTGAGGCATCCTAGTGAAAGCATTCCTTCTCAATTCAGAATCTTCAAAGTTGCCAGAAGATGGGCGTGGAACAGGGAGAAAATTCGCCTCACAAAGAGAATGAGATATACGATGTCATCAGCGAGAGTAGCAACATATTGTTCTGTTATCAATCAAAGGGAGATGAATTAACATTTTTGCAACTAGGGGAATTTTCCTACTAAAGTTTTAGAAAAAAGAAGAAAATTACGTAAAAGTGCATATTTAGCTTAATATCTAAATGTCCTTCCTTTCAGTGGTTTTAGATTCTAGAATCTATACTTGAAATTAGAATTATTTAGAATGAATTACAAAGTTCACAACGAATTCTATGTCATAAAGAGTTTAGAACTGAAAGCAATTTTAAATGAAAAAAATCTTTAAAATAACAAAGACTGGATGCTTTCCGATTTTTCAGAGATATATGTACATTCCCAAGTTATTCTCCAGTCTATAGAGTTTCTAAAATGGCAAACATTCTGAAACCATTCAAAAACTAGTAATTATTGATCGAAATCTGAATGATCCAAAGCTTGAGCTTTTCCAAACCTCAATAAACAATGCATTTCGATCATTCTCGCTTTGTTGAGCGAGTCTCCGGAGAAAAATCAACGGGATTCCATTAAGCAACTCCGCCATGTTTCCTATTCCTTTTCAGGTCGAGAGCAAACTATACAACCACTTGTTCACTAGAAATTCTGTTCCCGAGTTTGGAGTTTATACAGGAACTGTTATTTATCGATGCTGCGGGAAAAAAAGTTAATGAGATTTGGAAATAATTCTGAATTTTCTTTATTTTCTTGTATTTTCTTTTATCACACCAAAAACTTTGCCGTTGAAGTTCAAAATTAAAATTATCTTCAATCTAACCCAATTGCGAAGAACTTGAAATCGGCATTCTAGTTTCATTACACAAGTTAAACTGCATTTTGATTAAGTTTATGTGTAAATTATTAGACCTATAAAACTATGAATAAATTTTATCAAAGAAGAAAATCTAACTATTCAGTTTTTTTAATTCCTTAAAGTATTGAAAATTAAACTAAAATATTAGAAGAAGGAATTAATCGGAAAATATTCTTTCAGACTTGAAGGGAAAATCTTATGTCCAGTTAAGCATATTTGCATAAATGTAATTTAATAAGTTTAATTGTAGAATTACTTCTTTGGTTCTCTCATTCATCCCTGCTAATTTTTGACATCACTGGTTAACCCCACCCCGCCCCACACCTTTCAAAAAATCATGGAAGTGGATAAGCCCTTTGATTTCTCAAAAAGTGGCGGTTTATCAACATAGTATGATTAGCTACTCTTCATTTTTGACTGTCGCAAAAGGATTTTTTTAGACTAAATGATACCAGAATGGGTGTCACTATGTCGCCATAAATGAGGATGCTTAAGAAAAAATAACAAAAAGCAGTTTAAAATGACAATTTAATAAATTTGCCACATAGAAAATTAACTAACGGAGTTCCAAATTTTTAAAATGGACAAAAAGATTAAATAAGTCAAATTTGGATAGTATAAATCTTAAGTTCAACCACTTGAGAGTTTAAATACGGAGAATTTAACTGCATCGTGGTTTATTACGCAGAATCTAATTTTTCTTTGAAATTTATTTCTGGTGAAGGATGATAACATTAAAAAGTTTTAACACAATTTTTAGGCAAATCTTTTGTGTCATTGAATTTTATCGAGTTGGAGATTTCGTATCGAATGTACAACAATGTCAGTAAATTAGGTTTTAAAGAAGTCAAGGAATCTATTTAAATATCTTAATTCTTTTCAGAATCACTAAATATTCTTTTCTTGTATGCCAAATTCTGAGTGAATTTTCTCAACTAATATTGCCCTTAAGGATTTGGGGTCTCATTCGCGAATTTTCAAAACTTTTATTAGGTATCTATTTTCTCTTCTTTTTATTACCTTAAGGTTTCAATTTATTTTCCTATCAAAATAATCCGTCTAAAGTATATTCCCATATAATTTTTTTAAAGTAGACGAACTGCAATTTTAGTAATGTTATAGAAACTCTGACAAATTTACAGTTTTAATGGATATCTAAGAAAATATGCAAATGCCCTTTCATATACATATGAATTAACATTGAAAACCCTAAAAGGGTTTCAACCTCTTAAAAGATTACATTTAAATCCTCAGATTCTATCCTACAGATTATTCTTCGACCTAATATTTGCAATAGAGGGCTTTCTCTTGCATGAGGATAGCAAAGAACAATGCGAAATAAATGCCGGTGCAATAAAAAATAGGGAAGAATTAAGTTTCATAAGAGCTTGATTTGATACGAAAGAATTGATCGCATCTGAACGACATTGCTTCTTATCATTTTAAGATGGAATGAAAGATTAATCTTCATTTAATGTATTTGGAATTTAGTAATTTAGGTATCCAAGCTGACAAGTTTGTTGGATCTTCATACGCTGTAAAACCTCTTAACTCTTTACAGTGTGAAAAATAATTAGATGCAAAATTATTTACTTATGCAATGATTTGTTTATTGCTATGAAAAATTAATACATATATAATTTTTTAAGTCGAATTTCTTTGAAAAAGGAATCTACATCTCGTACTCATTATTTAGGGATTTTTAGCAATTAAATTTGAAAAATAAATAAATAAAACCTCAAAATGATGCACAGCCTTGACTGTCGAGTTATAGTCGACATCGGACCGCAAAGGGTTTTTAAAATTTCATGGCTATTTCAAAGTATTCATAGAAATGAAGGGAATTTCTTGCTGTTTGGGGGATCAACTTTTCAGATAAAAAGAGGACTATTCATAAAATATTTTTGGAATATATGAAACGATGCTTTCGAAATACAAGTTGAATAATTAGTCCCTCATCATCTTAAAATTAAAAAAGTTTCATTTATTAAACATAAATAAAAGCCAGTCTCTAGGGTTTTTTTTTTAAAAAAAAGAAGTTGTTAGTAATCGATCTCAATGTAGCACTAAAAATTGCAAAAAAAAAATTATTTGTAGCTTTGTTGTCACAACTTCATTTAGAATTTGATATAAACATAGAATTTTGAAATTTTCCTATGGATTCTTTGCGAAATGTTGTCACTGGAAAGGAATAAAACTGCAACGAAATCGATAATACATTTTTGAAGTTAAAATCGCGTACCCTCAACAAAATTGCATAAATATTCAAAATTTTCAAATTCTCGCTCATCAGGAAAGAAAAGATTAGGTCGTTGCAATATTCCCTTTAAATAAATTAGAGATATTAGTTATAAATCAATTTATTTAATTTCATTGGGATAAAAAATTAGACAATGTGTGACTGCATTTTAGTGGTCGTAAATGTTTCGTGTTGATCGTACTTTTTACATTGGAAAGGTAATTTTTATAAGGGAATGCTTAGGAATGGAAATGAAACCAAATGAACACAGGTTCATACAATTTTTGATCGTTTACTAGATTTTTATTCGGCTTTTAATGAATCCCTAAAGGCTAAATTCAAAATAGCTAAATAGGAGGCAACGATATTCTTTATCTCATCAATATCCTGAGCAATCCACAATTCTTCTTTTCGAAGGCTGGATCCAATAAAATTTTAAAGATTTGATATATGGACAGTGAAAAATTATTTTTCCATACTTTCAGATATTTGAATATATAATATCAAATGCTATCTGCAATGTCCTACGGAAGAAACCCTTTAAGTGTATAACTGTTGACTTATTCAGCATCAAAATAATTCTGGATATAAAAAATTCTAGTTTAACTACAGTTAATCTTTAAAAGAATCAATATTGATAAAGAAATTAACTACCACTTTTAGTTTCGGAAAACTAAATGATTAATAAAATAAGAGTTTACTTCATCTTCAATAGTAATACCCGAGATGGAATATCCAATGCGAAATTAAGGTTATTCATTTTTGGTCCGAAGCGTTTGATACTTAATTATTCAGTTGGTAAAGTGTCTCCCAGCATTTAACACTTGATAATACAGTTTTCATCATGCAACGAAACGCATTCTAGAAGTAAAGAATTTCATGAAAAATATTTTGCTGAAATATTGTCTTCATCAAGTCTTCATTGCATATTTTAAAGAAAAGAAAATAAGGAACCGATAATTCAATTACGGAAGTATTTTTTTTATTTAAAACATGTAATTTCGAAGTAATCTGATTCGGAAATTACTTTTGAAGCCAAGATATTTTAGACGGTCTTCTAACTTTCCTGATGGTACCACCTCTTACCCGAAGCTTCTATAGTGATGACAGCATGCACTCGAATCCCTCGCTCATTGGCTGGGCTTCTTTAGAATTATCTTTCTATCCAAATCGAAGTAATCGAATCTCAAAACCTGTGAACTTGTCTTCATCTTTAGAGAGCAGAAAGAAAGCAAGATTATGATTTGGTTTTCTTTAAAATATGCAATGAAGACTAGGATAGCTCAGGATATTGATGAGATAATGAATATCGTTGGCCCCTATTTAGCTATTTTGAACTTCTAAGGAATCATTAAAGCCGAATTCTAATTTAGCAAACAATCAAAAATTGTATGAACCTGTGTTCATTTGGTTTCATTTTCCTTCCTGTAAAGTCTCAAATATAAATTACGTTTTCGAGGTAAAAGTAAGAAACTCGGAACATTTACGACTAAAAAAATGCAGCCACAAACTGTCTAATTTTTCATCCGAATGAAATCAGATAAATTGATTTATAACTAAGATCTATAATTTATTTCAATGGAATATTGCAACGACCTTATCTTTTCTTTCCTAATGAATGAGAATGCGGAAATTTCGAATATTTATGCAATTTTGTTGAAGGTACACGATTTTAATTTCAGAAATGTATTATCGATTTCGTTGCAGTTTTATTCCTTTCCAGTGACACCATTTCGTAAAGAATCCATATAAAAAATTTCAAAATTCTATATTTATATCAAATTTTCAATGAAGTTGTGACAACAAAGCTACAATAATTTTTATTTTATTTTTAGTGCTACATTAAGAACGATTACTAACAACTTTTTTTAAAAATATACCTACAGACTGGCTTTTATGTAGGTTTAATAAATGAACCTTTTTTAATTTTAAGATGAGGGACTAATTATTCAACGTGTATTTCGAAAGCATAGTTTCATATATTCCACAAATATTTTATTAATAGTCCTCTTTATTATCTAAAAAGTAGATCCCCAAAAAAGCAAGAAATTCCCTACATTTGTATAAATACTTTGAAATAGCCATGAAAATTCTTTTACCCTTTGCGGTCCGATGCCGAGTGTAACTCGACAGTCAATACTGTGCATCATTTTGATGTTTTATTTATTTTTCAAATTTAATTATTAAAAACGCCTACATATTGGTTAAGAGAATGTAGATTAATTTTTCAAAGAAATTCGACTGAAAAGAATTATATATATTAATTTTTCATAGCGATAAACAAATCTTTGCATTTCGTAAATAATTTTGCATCTAATTATTTTTCAGACAGTAAAGGGTTAATAGGTTTCACAGCATATGAAGATCCAACAAACTTGTCATTTTGGGTACCTAAATTACTAAATTCAAAATAAATTAAATGAATATTAATCTTTAATTCCAACTTAAAATGATAAGAAGCAATGTCGTTCAGATACGATCAATTCTTTCGTATCAAATCAAGATCTTATGAAACTTTATTCTTCGCAATTATCTATTTAAATGGCATTTATTTCGTTTTGTTATCCTGATGTAAGTGAATTCCATTTATTGCAAATATTAGATTGAAGAATAATCTGTAGGATAGAATCTGTGGATTTAAATGTAATCTTTTAAGAGGTTGAAAACCCTTTTAGCGTTTTCAATGTTAATTCAAATGTATATTAAAGGGCTTTTGCATATTTTCTTAGATATCCATTAAAATTGTAAATTTGTCAGAGTTTCTATAACATTACTAAAAGTGCAGTTCGTCTACTTTAAAAAAATTATATGGGAATATACTTTATTTTCCTATGAAAATAATCCATCTAAATTGAAACCTTAAATTAGTAACAAGAATACAAAATGGATGTCTAATAATAAAAGTTTTTGAAAATTTGCGAATGAGAACCCAAATTCTTAAGAGCAATATTAGTTGAGAAAATTCACTCAGAATTTGGCATACATGAAAAGAATACTTAGTGATTCTGAAAAGAATTAAGATATTTAAATAGATTTCTTGTCATTAAGTTTTCCCATCAAGTATATAAAGAAAAATTTTCGATGAATTCCTTCAACTAATAATTTAGTTTCAACGCTTTCTTAACTATTCGATTTTTAAAAATTCAATAGATTTTAATCTATTAAGATTTATTCTTATAGGTGAATAATCCATTTAAAAAATTCCAAAATCTTACGATCTTACTTGTAATGGCGAGTGGCGTATTGAAAAAAATGAAGCTCGCCATAAAAATGGAATCATCGTGAGGGCTATCTTGTTCGTTGGCCTGTCTTCAAGCTCTGGAATTTCAGCCGTGCGTAATAACCTCTACAGATCATACAAACACTGTCTCCGGTCCAGAAGGCAAGACTCCGTCTCCGGTCCAGAAGGCAAG
>JAOUZG010027273.1:1346694-1364173 GCA_026289955.1 Argiope argentata | reverse complement strand
TCTCCGGTCCAGAAGGCAAGACTCCCTCTCCGGTCCAGAAGGCAAGACTAAGTAAAAATGCTAAAAAGTAAAAATGAAGTTTACTTTTAGCATTTTTAGTAGAGTAAAAATGCTAAAAAGTAAAAATGAAGTTTAAAATCTTATTAGTTCAAAAACAGCACGTAATAGGATCATGAATTTAATAAACAATTAACGCTTCAAATTTGCGAGGAAACTGGAATATTTTATTAGCTCTATGGTATTTTATAATCAAGTTACATATCTTCCGTTTCTGGAATGGTCTGAAATTCAGCTAGAAATCTAAAAAACAGCAAAAGTCGGTAAATTATAAGTTTTTGTGGAATTTAATATTTTTAAATTGTTTAATTTCATCTTGAAAGTGACGAATTTAAATCGATATGTTTTCGAATGTGGTTACTCCAAAACACAGCAAGTTTAAAGGCCAAAATTTATGAAAAGATATTAACGTCAAAGCTGCAGATCTTCATCTTTTGACACTAATTTTTTTTAATTTTAATAGTCTCGGACTAAAGGGAACTTATTCCAGAATTTTAAACTATCTAAGTTAAATTTTTCGTGCGTTTTTGATTTCGAAATTGCCGATATGTTAAATTTGTATGAAATGTATCAACAAGAAGATGTCCAGAATTCACATTAGTTTCCTTGAGGTATATTCTGATTGTAAAAAGCCATAGTGCAAAGTATCAAGGAAGGGTGCACGTCCACCGAACCAAGTAAAATATACTTGTGAGCATTTATTGAGATGAGTTTCAAATTAGTTTTATACACAAAATTTGTTCAAACCCCTAAAATGTTTTCTTACCACGTGGCATATATACTTTATAAAGAGATCTTTCATAAACTTCGGAAATATCTACAAAATTTATTTTAAGAAATCAACTTTGACAAGGACAATCGACATACGAATGTTTTTTTTTAAATCTAGTATCAAAATATACTATGAACAACAATGTTTGATTACGTTGTCCATCATCTGATACTGACATATTTTACGTCATATTTACACTGTTCTTGTATTCACAATGCACTATCCCTTACTTTCAATATTATATATCGCATATAATACTAAATTAGCAAATATAATTTCAGTATTAAACACTTCGCTTCTTTTACTTCGTTTCGAACTACATTTCGCTTTCTCGTGATACGTGTTTTAAGGTTTATCAAAACTGATTAGGAAATATACAAAATGCACTGTTTTATAAAATCCTACTTACTCCATTGTTTCTCACTGGTTTCTTGTCAAACTTCTCTTATAAGAAACGCACTCATGCTGCTTGGATCGAAAATCCTCCACCAACTCAGAGCCAGGCTATATTAGCTCCGCTCTTTTTTCCTCCATCAGAATCCAATTGGCAAACATTTGAGATCTTTTCTAAAAGAGAACTGAAAAGAAGAATTAAAATCCACTGACAACAAAAATCTTATTAACTTAAAAAGTGTAATTAAGAAAACTAGATTTTAGGAATTACACACAACAATAAAAAAGTTGATAAAATCAAAAGCATTGCTTAACTAAGAAAAATTGCTTCAAGAATGGAATCAACAAGAAAAAATAATGTTTATAAATTAAATTCGTCTATAACGATTTGAATTGTCACAATTTTTTTGTTGAATATTCATAAAAATTACTACTAAATAATGTATCAAAATGGAAAGATTTATTAGATTTTTCCTCCATAAGGATTCCGTAACTAAGCAAATGGCAATAAATCCGAACCTCCGCAACCTTTAAATTAATGTGCAACCTGTTTTAAAATGTAATAATTTTTTTAATAAGTTTCCATCTTTTAAAAAACTTTGTATATATTCTATTGCGATTAAGAAATTTTGGAGAAAGTCTAATAATAATTTAGAAATGCAATCTAGAATTTAGCCCAAATTATTTTGAATACAAATATTTTAACATTTTGACTGAGAAATTCAGAGATTCAAATCTGACTCGAGCTTGAAACTAATTTTCACTGTCATGAATGTTTTTTAATCTTGCAGAAGCATGTTTGGAAACTAAGGGTCAATAAAAATTTTACTATGAATATAAATTTTTTCTATAAAAAGATTTGGTAAAAGTTACGTTTAGTGTGCCCCTTGCCGCGCCAAGGATGCTAAGTCACCAGTAAAGATGACGGACAAAGTAAACAAACACTTATTTGGGATAGTTACGGTTACGACTTTGCGCAATATAAATGATTTTTTTTACCGATAAGCATTGTCTTTTTAATTTTTTTTCAGGCCCGGTGCCTTCAACAGATGCCTCCGGCATCTATTGAAGGCACCAGGCAAAATTTTTTAACTAAAAAAAACATCCTACGGCTTCGCTAGTCTCGGAAGCGGAAAACTAGTAGCTTCGCTAGCACATTGAACATAAGGAATGTGCGGATAACATGAACAGTAAATAATAAATAATTGAGAATGACAAAGATACAAAAAAAAAAGAAAAAGGATTTAATAGGAAATTTTAAAGAACGAGAAATGTGAATAATTCTATTGCAGGCGGCTTTTAAAGAAAGAAAGCAGACGACTTCATAAAGAAATAAATCAGACGATTTTGTGAAACCGCATACTGAAAATTAAAATGAGTAAAGGAATAAATATTTTAAATTCGCATTAAAAATATAATTGAAACTTCTTATTAACTATACAAAGAAATCTTAATTATGATACAGATCAAAAATAAAATATTTAATTGATATTATTTTATTATTTTTAATTTAACAGTTTTCATAAGAGTTGAAGCTCATGTACAACTCAACCATTGTAGGAAGAAGTAAACAAAACCTCATTAGGGTTACTACAAGAGCTTTGCGTTGGGTTGCTATATTGGCGACAAACTCGGGGGCACACTAATGACCATTTTAACCGCAAAAAGAATGAATTAATGAAAGCAGACGACTTCGTTAAGTGATAAATCAGACGATTTTGTGAAATAGCATACTGACAATTAAAATGAGTAAAGGAATAAATATTTTATATTCACATTACATTATATATTTTATATTCGCATACATATCAAAAATAAAATATTTAATTATCATTTTATTTAATATTTTTCATAAAAGTTGAAGCTCATGTACAACTCAACCATTGTAGGAAGAAGTAAATGAAACATCACTAGGGTTACTAAAAGAGCGTTGTGTTGGGTTGCAATATTGGCAGCAAACTCGGGGGCACACTAATGACCACTTAAACCAAAGATTTTTTGTTTTGTTTAAATACTAAAAATATCTTTAAAAACTAAGTTGATTTCAGTTTATTCCCTGAAGTCAGATTTAATTTACATTTGAAGTTTGAATTTTAATTGCAAGGAGAAAATTGTTTTTGTTTGATAGTTTTTCCATAACCATGAATTATTTGTTTTTATTAATTACTAGCCGCCTTTGGCGACCAGTCGGTTCGCCAGTATTAATGCCGACTAAAGGGTTAAGTCATTTTTTATATAACTTGGTCTCATAATAAGTTTTTCAGCAAAATATTTTTAAGCTTCAAATTTCGATAATCATGTAATTTACTTATACTATTATGTAGGCCTTACTATTCAATATTACACTATTCAATATTCAATTTAAAATATTACATTTTTTCACTATTCAAATTATATTTCTAAACCAACAAAATGGTAACGTTTTAAAAGCTGCCTTAACTCGCTAAGAAGCTGAAAGGAGCAATGTCCTTAAAGTACGAGGTAGGAATATTAAGAATGAGCAGGTTTATACAATACATCCTACGATTACAAAGAAATGGTGAAAACTGACGCCATTAACATCTACTTAAATACGTTCTATTATGAGACAAAAGGAGATTATCCTACATAGAAGATAAGAACCTCAGAAACTAATATATTGGAAAAATTTTGGAAGAAAAGTATGAGATAAAGAATTTAGTTTTCAAAAATATCGAATAAAAACCATAAATATTCAAATCTTATGTAATGTGAAACAGCTCCAACAACTTCAAAAAAACTGAAAAATTTGCACGTCGATTCAATGTGTTACTATAAAGTTTCTTAATGATAAAAATTTTTAAGCTAATGAATTTTACCTATAATTTTGAACCTTTTATTTTTTTAACCTGCTTCAAGTGGACCTATCAAATTCACAAATATTATGCCGTTCGTTTTTCTACCGAATCTGAGTCCATATGATTCACTCTAGACTGCTGATAGTTTATACCTCTATAAACTTACTTATTTGCAGTTACTGGTTATATTGACCAACAATTAATTTCTATAAAGCAGTATTAAACTAATATTTTATAAGTACTAATTTTGCAGTACATATTTAAAGAAACACATACTAAACTTTAAATTATAGTTTACCATCATTTTTTTTCAAAAATTAAAATTTCAAGTTTAACCTTGAAAGTAAACTATGCGAAAAAATTATAAAAATCTTACCACATTTTAAATATGCCACTATATGTTTATAGATGCTTTTGAATTAGTTTACCAATTAAAAATGAGTATTTGTTTTACAAAAGCCTAGAAATATAACTGACATTTAAGCAATATTCTATTTTAGTTTGAATATATCGGTTATAGGATTCTATAAAATCATAACAAATTGAATTACTTTAAAAATTATATTAAAAAAGAACGTGGTCTTGGACCTCTGGGCAACTACTGATTTGTCTATTTAATTTTCTGGCAATGCATCGGCGACATAGCTAAAAATTTCCAAGTGTTTCCAGAGTTATTTTATACATTTGAAAACGCTCACTTTTAAATATTGCAAAGTATAAAATACGGCATAGGTATACTCCGTCCCGGCCGAAGCCATTCGGATATAACGATGAGCTGCCGCAAGGCAACCCCCACCGAGCACGGAAGTGCAGGTTAATCAGCTTAATTTTCATAAAACAATTCAAAGAACCAGTTAGGAAAAGGATATGAATTTAGATTCACAAAAAAACACCTTGTCTCCAAATATACTAATTATCAAACAAATGAACAGTAGAGGAACATAAAATGAAAACAACATTAACCAAGAAAATACTGTATAAAAAGGAATAAACATATTAACGGTTATTAGAGGAACATAAAAATGAAAACGTTAACTAAGAAAATGCAGTTAAAAGAAAAAGGAATAAACATTTCAACATATATAAGAAGAACATTAAAATGAAAACAACGTTAACAAAGAAAATACTGTAAAAAGAAAAAGTATAAAACAATTATATACAAAGGAAGCTCTTGGTAACCCAAAAGCAAATAACATATATGCAAAATAAAGTTTCCGTATACAATATAAATAAATTGAAAAAATAAAAAAGGAGCAACATTAAAATGAATACATTTGTAAAATATTGAAATAAACCTACCTTATTATTATCAGCAATTCAAGAACTGAAGCTCCTTTTGCAGTGTTCATTGAATAGTTAAACATTGAATGGAACATAAATTCCCTCATATTACGAGGATTATGGGTAGAAACAAACGGGGAAGATTGCAGTGAATTGAAAGAACGAACCCTGTTAATGCAAACAGGGTTAATTCGTTATCTTTGCATTAAGCTATTCACAGTTCACTTCCTTCAAAAAATTCTTCAAAAATAATCACTCACAAGGAATCGAGATGTAGAAAAAAATCCAAGGTTCAACATTCGGGTTCGAATGAAGAATAATCACATGATATCACGCTAAAACGTCTTGGAGATTTCTAAAAGCATGGAAAATAACTAAAAATATTTCAAAGAATTTCATTTGTAAATTTAAAAGAAGCTGATTATTTTTAAATATCTCTTCTAGAAATTGGAAAATGTAAAAGGCAATGTGGCTTGGGGATACAGCGCCTGGTTTCAGTATTGGAGGGTTCCATATCTTAGCTAACTTATTGAGAATTTAATCTCTTAAATAGCCCTGATATATATTAAATAGAAGGCCAAGACACAAATAGATTCCCACTAGTGGAGTGCATCATCATCATCTTACCACAGTTGAAAGTGAAAAGTCCAGCCCCAAAAAATCATTGTAAGACTTTAAAATGGAATACTAATTTAACTAATAGATAACTATTTTTCATTGAGCATTAATACCCTTAATAATTATAATTTATTAACCTAAATTGTTATTTCGCTTATTTTTCTTTTAAAAACACTAAAAGGCTCTTGCCTATCAACTCAGAAGTAAATGATGAATTTTATGAAAGGACCCGAGGTATCATAGTTAATCAGTTGTGCTTGTCCCTAAATATATTAACCTGATTTTCTTTGCCATCCAAAAACAAACAAGTATGTAGATCTACATTTTATTGATTATGAATCTGTTCTTTGCTTATAACCTAATCACTTTTTTGCTTCCTTAACGATACCATTTGAATCTCGGTTTTGTGATCAGTGGGTTCTGGCTTCGAGTTCTTTGAAACATTTCTCCTTCCCGGGTAGTTTGCTGCACGAACGTCAATTAACATGATAAATTCAAAACGAGGAGAGTCATACAAATAAAATTGCATGAGTTCGAAGCAATTAAATATATACCAAGCATAAAAAGTTATATTATAACCGTTTGTCTTCAATAACTACCACGGCTAGCTTTTAACATTATTTATTTGTAGACATTCACTAAACATAAACACATACACAAACAGTTATATAACAAAAGGGACAACATAACGAAGACAATTAAGACATTAACGAAAAAACAAAAGACAGTCCTCAATCGAGACGCTCTCTCTATGTTGGCTGGAGGTCGACTGGCTATGATGGCCGAGGTGGATACTGATCTAGGTGGCACTGATGTTTCCTCTAGGTGACGTTGCCACAGTTCCGTTACATCCTCCCCCTCTGACTTCTTCGTGGCCGTCTCGGCAAGAAGTCAGGTGGCGGAAGTCTTGGCCGTCCTCTTTTTCTAAGAGGAGCTACTGGAGCTACCCGGTCTGATGTTTGGAAGGTAGGAGACAGCACGATGATGTCGTCCAAATATGATAATGCCAGGACATCCTTCAGTCCGGAAAGTACTTTATTTATAAGTCTAGAAAACGTAGCTGGCGCATTACGAAGTCCGAAAGGCATTCGTTTGAATTTATAAATTCCAAAGGGACAAGTAAAAGCAGTTTTGATTTGATCTTCTTCTGCTACATTTACCTGATGATACCCAGATCTTAAGTCAATAGTTGACATGTAAGGGGTAGGCTTTGCTTCGTTCAACAAATCATCTATACGTGGCAAAGGATAAGTATCTGGAACGGTGTGGGAGTTTAGCTTGCGATAATCAATGCATAACCGTATTTTACCATTTGGTTTGGTGATCAAGACTACAGGAGAGGCATAAGGGCTTTCGCATTCCTCTATAATACCTTTCTCTAGAAGAGAGTCAATTTCTTTTTTCAACAGCTCTTTCTTGCTTGGGTTCATCCGATATGGAGGAACTGAAACGGGAGGACTATTTCCTGTATTGATGTGGTGTTCAATGAATGGCGTAGCTTCTCCCCCTAGCTGAAAATTATTCTCGTATTTTCTCAACAGATCATTGAGTTGTAGTCTTTCATGAGGATTACGGAAAATTGATATAAAATGTCCTAAAACTATTTACATTCACATACAAGGAATATGCATTAAAACTAAAATAAGAAAACTTTTGGCGAGTTCTAACAAGGTTCAGCACAAAATTAATATCTAATCATATACAAAAACAGATGTACATCAAGAACAAAATTTCAACACTTTTGGTTATATACTTTTGTCGTAACATACAATTATAAAAATTTTACTACATTATGTTCTTTAACTTTAAACAAAAGTGATAGAGAAAATTGAATGTATTTTCAACTGAAACGTTAACAAGTAAAATTTAATTCACAAAATAGAATCAATGTTTGAAAAGAAAGGAGAAAAAAAAATTATTGTAGTTGAATTTCAATGTGGATCACATAAAAATGTTTAGTTTCATAGTTTAAAATGAATATCAATTGTATCTTTAAACAGATTGAAATAATACTTATAAACAAAATTAATTAATATCAAAAGTGGTACAATAGCAATTTAAATTGAAAGTGCTCAGACAATCAAACTCTTAACTTAATACTCATCAAAATAATATTGCTCGTAAATTTTCGTTACAAAAGGAAATTGTTAATAACACATTTACTAAAATATCGTTTACTAGAAATGATAACACAAAACATGTACTATTCTTTATTTTATAACTTTTAAAAGAATTCTCGAAGTATTGTGCAAAATCAAAACAGAAAAAAAATATTCACTAAGGCAAAAAAAAAAATTGTTTGCGATTATATGAAACAGAGTAGAGTTCTCAAAAGGATTTCTGGCGTTATTAACCAATAAAGATAATAAAACAATTTTCACAGACAGCATGAGTCATATTTATTCATGAGCATATTCAAAAGTAGCAAAACAAAATAAAATAAAAACGGCAGTCTCAGTCATAAAATGTGACGCCAGCACATCTGCGTCTACGATTTTATTTTTTCTTTACTGAGAGGAGGGGAAAAACAATTTCCGTTCTGAGAGCGAGAATCGAAACTCACATATTTAAATGTATCAATTTGTTCAACATATATCATATAAAATAGACACTTTGCGAAAACTGTGGAGGATGTAATAATCAATTCAAAATACACACAAACAACAACAAAAAAATCAAATTTACAACTCTTGATTAAGAAAGCCGTTGCTTTTTCTAAAATGATTTATGTAAATTATAATTACTTTTACTGTTATAAGTGAAAAGTATTTAATAATCAAAATAAACAATAACATACAAGATACTTATCAAATTCTTTTTTTGCGATGATTAGCGGTATGCTAGCAGCATACGACAATATTCCAGAACATGGGAATCACTTTGACCGGTAGTCAATTTGAAAACAAAAATTAGCCGATATGCTAGCAGCACACGACAATATTCCAGAATATGGGAATCACTTTGACCGGTAGTCAATCTGAAAACAAAAATGAGCCGATCTCCAGCAACTAAACTTAAACTCGGGGTATAAGCTTTTTAAAATCCAAATTGGGATTCCTAACATATTTCACTGGCCCCACGTTGGGCGCCAGAAATTATATAACCGTTTGTCTTCAATAACTACCACGGCTAGCTTTTAACATTATTTATTTGTAGACATTCACTAAACATAAACACATACACAAACAGTTATATAACAAAAGGGACAACATAACGAAGACAATTAAGACATTAACGAAAAAACAAAAGACAGTCCTCAATCGAGACGCTCTCTCTATGTTGGCTGGAGGTCGACTGGCTATGATGGCCGAGGTGGATACTGATCTAGGTGGCACTGATGTTTCCTCTAGGTGACGTTGCCACAGTTCCGTTACAATATTTCTTTATACGAAAATGTGTTTTTCGCTAATTTTGTAGTAAAATTTCAGTTCAAGCGAGGTATACTCATATTTTGTAGTTGACAAAACTATATTAATTATTTGCTTAAATTTATGCATTAAGTGATATTTTTTATCTTCATGAAATTAAGTTTTGATGAAAAACATTGAATACAACCTGGCTTTATTATTGTTGCGGCAAGCAAGCAAGCAAACCATTTAACATAATTTCCCTTTGCTTGGGTGGCATCATTCAATTTGTTGTTATTCTAAAATTACTTATATTTGTAACGTCTACTTTGTAAAGAATAAAATTATACTTCATTAACGTCGTCTCCCAAGATTTAATATAGGTCAATAAATTTCGATGTTTCATAAGATAATGCTTTTACTCACTTAAAAATGAACTTTTGAATAATGCGATCTTTAGCATAAAGCTTATTAAAATATGATTCAATCAACCATAGAATGGCTTCCTCGTGAGTAATTGTAATGCCATAAAAAATTTCTTTTGATGTTTTGTGAATTTAACTAATTATTAACCATAACTAACATAATTAAGTTATGAAAAAACACTATTAAAATGTAATAAAATAACTGGCATTGAGCAATATATTCATTTCAAAATAACTTCAATTGCAATAAAATAATTCATGTTTTTATTCCCATATCCTACTTAAATTTAAGAAAAGAAATAGCAATTAATTAATTGAATAAGGCAAAGAAATCTTTCCAAGTTGATCCTCATAGTTAACAAAAATTTTGCATTTCAAGTTTTAAAGATATTTCTAAAAATTATGACCGAATCAGTCTTTTAAATAAATAACAAGAGACGATTGCTCGTTGAGGAGGTTTATTATAAACCTGTTTTACGTATCAGAAGACTACAAATGTCTAGAGATGTTCAGAGAATGTTTTCTTTGAAATATTGGAGAAATGAAAATTATTTTAAGCACATTTGAGAGGTATATATTAATACATTTTCCTAGTATCCATCTTAAAAGATTTTCAATATTGCTAAAATTAAGAAAAATGCCTTAGCTAAGACATTTTAAAATATTTGGATCAGAATATAGAAAAAGCTTTACAGCGAAAGAACTTACTTATATTTAAAAAAAGATTACCAACATTTACATTACATCGATGGAAATTTCTTTTATTCTATTCAGAGTTCACAAAAATTTCGGCTTATAAATTTAAAGATGGTGCTGAAATAACACTTCTTGAAATGAATCTTCAACAATGACTTCAGATATTGGTGAAATAATGGAAAATAAATTGTAAAAAATTAATTCCTAGAATAATAAAGATTCTCATTAACAGACTGCGACAAGATATCAGCATATTCTTATATAGAATGCATTGTTAAATAAAAGAAACTAAAATCTGGAACAATTAGATAATAACTCTTTATTTTATACTAACGCGTTATTTCGTACTTTTATCGTTAGTGGACGCCAGGGAAAACTTTAATGAATTAAATCAGCCCATATAGACGCTCAGTAGTGAAATCAGACATTTTTTTAGCCCTATGCAACGTACATCATGAAGATCGAAATTTAATAATTGTCAAATTTAGTCTCATATTTCATTCTTTTTTAATTTATTCAATGTAATAATGAATTTATTTTTATTTTTTAAATCAAGAATTTACACTTGAAAACTTAACTTTAAGTCAAAAAATACGCTTTTATATGTATTCATGTGTAATTAAGGAAAAAAAGAATTGAAATAATAAAATTATTGAAAATGAGCCACAATTATTAATTAATTATTTCTTATTCATAAATTCAAACATAGAATCATTATAATGGACTAAAAGGAAATAGCAAACACTCAACAGATTAAAATTATTACTGTACAAGACTCGTTGAGTGGAATATAAAGTAGCAAATAAATAGATAATCAACAGTTAGGTATTTCAAATTAAACATAATGAAATAAGTATTTAATTATATTTCAACTCTTTTTTAATAATTCATTTTAATAATTTGCTTGACCATTTAACTTAATTCAATTTAAATAGACTTTCTTCGTTCGGGTATTTTATGATTCAAAGAGTTCATATTTTTTTTACAATTTATTTAATAAGCAGCAAGTCTAAAAACGTACCTTAATCTACTTAGCCCTGCGCAGCGTCCTTGGGTGAGCTATCTTGTCGGATATCCGCCGTGGCGTATACGTTTTAACAAACGCATATTATTTTGCAAAAAATTTTGCATTTTAAAAGGTTTTATTTTCAAAAGGAATCTTTCAAATCAAATGTACATCTTTAGTTTTTTATAGCTAAAAAATAAGTGTCGTGCTTATATTTAATCTTGTCAACGTGATGTGAACAAAATGAACATCAATATACATTGTTATTATTGTAAGATATTAGGGATGAAAGCTATTCATTATGTAAAATTATTATATGGCTCAAATGCTTGAGATTAAAATAATTAATCAAAAATAACCAATTCAATTTTTATCAGTTAACAATTCTTGTAGTTCAAATTCGGCTTCATAATAAGTGCTAAACTTCAACGATAGATGTCGCTACGAAATAGGAGTTTTTTTTCAACGTCTTGAAGAAATAGCAATTTTTGAATTTCAACACTAAGCTCGCTTAACTTTTCCCAAATTCCTTAATCTTTTCTTATCCAAAATAAAGCTACGAAGACAGTAGCCTCTACAGGTTTGTCTTGAATAATAATATAAATGATGATGATAACAGCATAGGAGTAGCTTTGATCGGAGGTAGTCTAAAAATTTGTCATCTTAATTTTAATTTGGAATAAAAAAATTATTTAATTATAATTTATAGGGTCAAAAATATTATTAAATAATTATAAAATTTAAAAAATATTATAAATATTATGGGAAATAATTTGATTTCCATCAGAAGGTTGTTATAATTTCATCTTCAGAAATAAAACACTACGGGATCATTCCGATTAAAATCACATACTTTATTTCATGCTCTTACATGATCTGTGCGAATCCTGTTCAGACAGGAAATACATCAGACACGGCTCTCGCCTGGCGCCTCCATTTCTTACGATTGCGCAATATAAACAGTTGCATAGAGAGGATATCCTTCACCACAATATATATTATAAAACTATTATATTACTTATTATAAATATTATGTACTTATTATAAAATGGACCTAAATATTGAACTGTAAATAACGATGAATTAAAATATGTTTTTAGTAATGTAAATAGTTATTGGTTATACTTTAAATGAAAATCCATATTTTGTATCAAAATAAATGAAAATAAAAATGTGAAATAAAATAAGCTTTACAAGCATTAAGTATTTTTATACTGTTATATTAAATTAAATCTTAAATATAAATTTTTGTATATTTTTATTGGACAAATATATTATAAAATGTATATACAAATATATACAAATATATTGAAAAAAAATACATGTTATATGCACATGCAAGCATGCAAATCATAAGGGGTGATAGGTACTGGCATGCAAATTTTTTATTCTGAAAATGTCAGATTTTCTAAAATTACAGAAACTTCTATATTCAGAAGTTTATGGGGGGGATTCAAAGAATACCAATAATAACATAAAAAATAGCAACTGAAGCTCAAGTAACTATTGTTCTGAATTCCCTATATGAAAGAAAATAAAAATATTTATCTTATAAAAATAATCTTATAATTTATAATAAATATTAGCCGCCTTTGGCGACCAGTCGGTTCGCCAATATTAATGCCGACTAAAGGGTTAAGTCATTTTTTATATAACTTGGTCTCATAATAAGTTTTTCAGCAAAATAATTTTAAGCTTCAAATTTTGATAGTCATATAATTCACTAATACTATTATGTAGGCCTTAAGCACTCCTATCTTTGAAGTCCGCATCTCTCTCTGATTTTCTATCAGTGCACGTACAATTCACTTTTAAATTAAATTGAAAATGATGAAACTTTAATTAATATAAAGACCTCTTTACTCAATCCAAGCATACCTTTAAATAAAACTAAGAACTGAAAGTAGAGTAGCCCGACATTGAAGTTTTTTGTTCAATACATAAATTGAAACATTATAATTTTTTTTTATAATTTATAAGATCTCTAGGGATTATTCAGTAAATATTTCACAGGTTAATTGAAACCTTCAGCTTTTTAATTTTATTTTTAGATGTATATAAATGCTCTCAATAATATTTTTTTAAGGTTTATAAATATATTTCAAAAAATTATGGTTTAAATTCCTTTGGTCTTATAGATTCATATTTGTAAAATATTCTTAATATTTCAACTTCTAAATAAATAAATAAGCATTTCTATCTTCTTCAAATCTGGCTGATTTATTCAGTTCTGAATATTGCAAGTTTAGAACAATCATCATTATCATAATCTAGACCAATTATTCTAGTATAACTCTGATTAGCTTCTTTGATATCTTGATAAAGTGATCTAAAAACGCCAGTTTATATCGAATAGTTATGTTGAAATTTTAATAGATCTATCAGATTTGATGATTGATTTAGTTTATTGGAATGCCACTTTTTTATTTAAGGACTTATTGCCTCAAGAATATTTTGTTAAATATGATTCACAGAGCAGATGATGTATGTATGTAAAAATTTAAATCATCTGCATTTTTCCCTAAATCTATAATTATATATTTCACTTGGACCAATTGCTAAGAGATTTATGTCCCTCCCCAAAAAATTAAGAAATTAGATATTGGGCTCTGATTACAGAAGATGCTTTGTAGATGTTGAGCCATATTTGCCTTAAATAAAATTGTTTAATTGGATTAGTAATATATGTATAGTAAAACATCATAGAAAACGTTTCTATCCATTTATTTTCCAAAAATATCATGTTTCATTTTATACAGACACGTGCCAAAAATGAAATTTTTATATGTTTAGTTTGGAATGATAGTTGATTTAATTTTTCTCGTGAGATAACATGATATTGTTTTGGTAGAAAGTTTTGATGTCTCCGAAGTATGCGGGTAAAAATAGTTTTATATGCTTTTACAAATTTTTCATTATTAATTATTACGAATGCTTGTTTGGAAAAAGATGCGTTTTCAAATGGCTGACCTACTTTTACCAGTATAGCTTTAATATTACGTTACTTCGTTGAAAGAAGATGCGTTTTTATTTCGCATGATTCATTAAAATGCGGAGATAAATTACAATCACGAAGGCGAATTCTTTGATTTGCACAAAATATCTTCTTCACATCGCTTTTTGTTCTTCGTTTCTTTGAAATGACGTCATTTTCAAAGTTCGTTTAAGATTTCTTGCTTTTAAATAATTAATCTCGCTCTCAGAAGATTATCGTTTGGTGCTTTTCTAAAAATTCTTTTTCAGTATTAACTGCCGCACTTTTGTAACATATTTTTACTTTATATTTTTATTTACTTTAATTCTTTAATGGAAATGTTAATTTTGATATTGCAAACGATCAAGAAAAATGTTCTCTTTCATTTACGGTTTAAAAAATATCACATTTCCTATTTATTTCATTTCATATAGTCACGTGATGAAAATTGTATTTTTCTATTTTATTTTTGGTAGTAATTAATTTTTTTAATCAGATTATTAAAAGCTGATTTTTTTTTTTGAGATCCTCGAGAAGATAATATTTTTTTTTTTTTGCGAAATAAATTGTTAAAAAAAAACTATTAAATTAAATGTTTAAAAATTCATTAAAAATAGAGTTTTAATTCTTAGGTCAAAACATTAGTATCATTGAAAAGCTAATTTTTTGAGCTTTAACGTGATGCAAAAATCAATTTTGTGCTGTAATATTTTCGGAAGTTTTAGCAAAAAAAAACGTTAAAATTTGGCTTATTTTTTAATTAATTAAAATTTTAATTAAAAATTCAAAAAATGCTCCGAGGTGCATATTCCCGGCACCCAAGGTATACGTATACCAAATTTGGTAGCTGTTGGTCGAACGGCCTGGCCTGTACAGCGCCAACACACACACTCACACACATCGTGCTTTATTATCAGTAAAGAAAGATAAAGATAAAGATTAACTTCGATTTAGACGAGTAAACTAATTCAAAATTCTGTATACATACATTATGCAATTATTTTATGCCAGTTTTTTACATAAATTTTGTCATATCTTGTAGTTAGTTTGAGGTAAAAAAAACATTAAAATTTGATTTCATCGAAACAATTATTTAGCAGTTAAATCTGAGATTTTTGTGCATTTTGAGATAGAACCATAATTTTTTTTAATCTTATGGCTTATACTGCTTAGTAAATTTTGTTTGAATTTTACGAAACTCTTTTTTCTATAACCAAAGAAAGCAAAACAAAAAGCTTTTGGGGCTCATGCAACTCATGTGTATAACAAAAAAAATTTAAATAAAAATATCTAACAAAATAAGTAAGTAATTACAAGTAAACATTAATCATGTTAAAATGCAACACCCCTCAAGTGATAATTAAAAATTCTTTATTGTTAAAAATAGAAGAAAATTAGAAAATAATAAGTTTTTAAACTAGATACGAATCTTTAATCCGAAACATCCAATTATGAAAATGTTTTAAACATAACTCGTCTATTTACAATTTATATTTAAAAAATTTCTGCCTTTATATATCAGCGATAACAGGTATACTACAAAATAAATTTTGAACATTGAAGCCTGTAACTACGATATAGAAAAGAATGGCGGTAAAAGTCTTAAAAATTTTTTAAAGAAAATATTAAAATTTGTTAAAAAAATGTACAAAAAATGAATTGATATCGTTGAAAATATTATTTTTATAATTTATGTTTTAAAATGACATAAAACATTATTTTTTTACCAAACATCATGCTCCAAAATAATCTAGGTAAAAATGTAATATTTTCCCGATTGATTTATAATAAATAAATCTGATTCAGATTTAGGGAAAACTCTTTCTTATTAAGCTTTTGCTATGTGTGGATGAAGAATGTGTCGGATATCTTAGTTTTATTCTTTTGAGGTTTCCTCTAAAAAGAATTTTAAATTATTGTTTTCAATATGTACGTTGCGAATACTATGCCAGCTTATTAGCTCCGTCATGTTTTCATTCAAAATTTCTCGGCCCACGTTGGTATGGTCAAGGCTTTTCGGAAATAGAGGGTTTCAGGTTTGAGACTTAATTCCTCCGAAGAATCAGCGTGCAAACAAGCGGGACTGGTCCACGTTAAATCCGTCGGGGCCAAACGTTTTCCCGCTGATGTGGTGTTGAAGTTTGGGGAGGGGGTGCCAGCTCGAGAGCCGTGCTCGTCATCTGATTGAGGTTCAAAATGACGAAGCACGTCCCAAAAAATCTTTAGAGTTGCTTTGAAACGAGCGTTAGTATAACTAAACTTCAAAATATCTCGCTACATTTCGCAACTAATTAGAGGAAAGAGACATTTTATATTGAAATAATCTAAATCAGCAATAAGAGTCATATCTTAGTGCAAATTCCTATATGAATCAGCAGTAAATGCACTGCCCTCAGAAAATGGTTATTTAAAAGGAAATTAATCTTCAGAAATTGCCAAAATGTTCGTTATATAATTCCAATTAACCCTAATTAAAAGTCAGCTCATTTACTTCTATTTAAAAAAAAAGAGTTTTTTTTAAAAAAAAAAATCTTGATTAGGAGAAAAAAATAATGTCATTGTCACTATCGAAATTTAGATAAATCTCAGCGCTTCAGATTTCCACGATTTCGAAATCACATTCATGGAATAGTGTTTGATAATTTAAAAATGCAAAACTTTAAAGGCATAAAATTAAATACTTGGTCTTTCCAAATTTTGATTTTTTTTTTCTAATTTTGCTCAAATCTGTTTCTGGGGAGTCAGTCATCAGCTTTTAATTCTATTCTTTCTGTATTATTCCAAATAATATTATTTAAAAATTCATCCTCCTTATATTTTTTATTGTCTTAAAATGGCAGGATTTTTTCTATTTAATTTTAATGCTTTTTTATAAGTTTTAAAGTCTATGAAAGTTATTTTTGCCAAAAGGGATTTTGACAGAAGACAGGATTTTTTTTGACAACCTTTTAACATTGGATTATATATTTCCCATGTATCATATGCATACCCACATCATATGTTTAGCGAAATGTAATAAAAAATCGTTTTTGCGCTGTTAAGTTCTATCAAATGAATCAACTTGTTCATTTATTAGATCCATTTGAATTCGATA